>JANIPN010072287.1:0-20374 GCA_027478595.1 Erythroxylum anguifugum
TCGGAATAATGTACGCATTGTCCAGTACGGTAGAATCTAGATTTAAGCAACAATTTGCCAGCTAATACTGTCCTCACATATGTTACTTGTACCGTCTATTCCTTCGAGCTCTGACTTAAATCAAGGTTCGTCACTTTAGAGAAGACATCGTAATAGTGCAATATATACTAAGCCCGCAGAACTTGCTCATGATAACATGAGATAACAAAAGCAACGAGCGGAGCTTGACAAGTCAGAAGATGGCTTCGATTGATATCAAATCACATTCGCGAACTCAGATTATTCGTTATGTCTGCATCAGCTCGAAGACACCAAAAATGACGCAAAGGTGGGCATCCGAAGAAGCGACAAAATCCAGAAACATCAACTATGGGCGTTCTTCAAGGCCCAAAGAACCAGCAAGTCACCGCAGGCAACAAGCTATTAACAGGTTACATTTAGTCTGACGAGCTGTGTGTATACCGCTAAATGAGTACAGTGTCTGTGGCAGGGCAGCATACGAGAGTCCGGCTCGATGGTACGGACCTACTTTGGAAGATACAACAGGGAGAGGAAGGTGAGAAACGCAATGCGTTTATATTACTGCTAATACTCTAATAACCATTTTACAGGTCTAATATATCTATAAAGACGGTACCGAAGGACGGTCAAGACAATGATTAGAGTTAATTTTAATTCGTAATTGCGCTGGATTTTAGATCTCAGTAGTCTAAAAATGTAAATTTAAATATAGTTTATATAGCCAATAAATTAAATTTCATAGCTTACATCCGTCGCAGATTGCAAGAGAGCTGACTATGCCGCGGCGGACTATGCCGCGGCGGACTACGCCGCAGCTGGTGAATACAGCTAGCTTTGCTATCAGTCTCGCTAAGACATATTCAGACTACAAACGTGACGACTATAAGAGAGTTGATTACGCCGCAGCGGACTACACTCCTGCTGATATGAAAGACATGAACTATCATCAAACTCGCTGACACATATCTAGATTATAAGCGATCCGACTATAAGAGTGCCGATTACAGCGCTGCCGACTATTGAAGTCTCGAGCCTGTCATTGAGACTAATGAGGGCCAGGCAATCGGATCAAGGGCCACATTTATGATTAGTTGACTATTTTTTATCTAAGAATGGAACCTTAAGAACTTGTCATGTCTTGCAATTGTGATTATATTATATTGCATCTTTTTCCGGGGAGTGTAGTTCGTAGAGTCAAGCTATGATCTACCTAGCTTGCGTATTCGAGGGGACGATAGATAATTTTGAAACGTATGCGGTACTCCCCAATGGAAGGTGAATAGTCGTATATTACATGGATCGCTCTAAGACATGATCCTCTATAGTGCATAGCACCTGAATTTTAGTTTCCGGGGCGTTAGACATAGTGCCGCTCGGGGATCTGGCTAGCTCGCACTTATTTATAAGTACGAGCCCTTCCCTCATCTGCGTTCACAATATAGTAACTTCGAGAGCCACACTGAAGTAATAATAATAGCCCATCGTTTTCGGATACAGTTGAAACCGCTGAGCTGTGGGTGTTGATAACCTGCGGGGTTTGCACTATTTCTTAGCATGATCCAGTACTCCAGTGGTCGTTTCGTCGAGATATATATTTTTTAGATGTCAGAGTTACCTGATCGAGCAATGGGGGCCGTTACGGATTATATTCCGCCAAACAAAGTGACAGAGAAGCCGTCTTACCACCCACTAATTGTAACTCTTCGTTCTTGGGTTTTTTTCAAGCGAAAAGCGACACCGAGACTTTCAAGCCGCAATGGACACTGTGTTAGCCTACAATCTTCCTGAGTTTTCTGGTTGGATAGGTCTCGACGACTACTTTAGGTTTCTCGACTGGATCCTTCATTAGATGCCAAGTGAAACTGTCGATGGCAAGGAAATCTACTGATAATTCTGCAAGGTATACTTTTTTTATTCTCAGCCGCAAACTAGTCACTACCAATCTGCAATTGTGCCGCGCTCAGCCACTGAGCCTTTAACTTGGCTCTCTACATGGATTGTGTCGTTTGGGAAGCAATTTGGCTCATATATGGATACACCTGGCTCTATCGGCCCTTCAACGCTGGGAAGTTTTCGAATGAGTCCTAAATTCAAGATAGATGATTATGTCGAGCCTTAGGGATCCTGGCCAACCTTCGATGCTTTCTTCGCCCGCCAAGTAAAACCAAACGCGTGACCTATCGTATCTGCTTCTGATCAAAGTGTGCTTGTAAGTCCTGCTGATATGACGTTTATAGAAGTGTGTAGAATCTCGCTACAGGCTACAATAGCGGTCAAAACCGTCCATTGGTCGGTTGCAGAATTACTCGGGAGTACTCCTCTTGCGAGTCGGTTTGCAGGTGGAACTCTGCTGCATGGTGTTCTGGGGACTTTTGATTATCATCGTATACATGCACCGCTGTCAGGTCAAGTCGTGCATGCTAGCGTTATACCGGGGACACACTATGCACAAATCGGCGTCGTTGAAACACCAGTTGGGTTAGACTTGAAGGGTAAGCGACAGGGCTTGAGAACAATCAGGTCTTTAGATTGCCCGAACGAATGGGGCTATCAGTTCTCACAGGCAAGAGGCTTAATAGTTTTAAAGTCGGAAAGAAAGCTTCTGGCGGTTGTTGCAGTCGGAATGGTGTCATCACTCCAAATTGGCCAAAAGGCTGCAACCTCCAGGTTCGAACTTGGAGACGTATATAAGGCATGTTCTCGCATTTTAACAGTGAGAGGGTCACTACTCTACTGCTCGTTTTTGACAGCATCTTTACTCTGTCTAGTCCTCTCTTGCTGAACGGCCGGCTCTATGGAATCTCCCACTCAATGGTTTTTTTTTCGATACGGTGTTCTCTTTTTCCTTGGCGTGCGGCTCATTATTTTATCATGCGTCACGTTACACCTTGGGTTATTATCATCGGTGGAGTGAATTACTCTGCTTTTTCATCTCTCTAATCTTATTCATCAATGGACATTTGGCAGCGGTTTATTTCATGGATGGATTTCTGAGGAAGGTGGGTTGGTAGATGGCTAGCTGGATTGGTTGATGGAGGGATTGATGGATTGAATCGATGGATGGATGAATGGGCAGTTAAAGCATTTTCCACTTTGTTTTCTCAAGTTTATCGATCGTTCCGGACACGGGGAGAGGTTCTTAGATGGCGCGCGTGCTCGGGCATATATATCTCGTGGTTTGGTCATGGTTGGATGGTCCTGCTTTTTTTTTTTTAATTCATTTTCGCAGTCGTTTATAGATGGGTGAACGAATGGGGATTACGGTTGGGGTAGACGGAAAGTAAGGAAAATATATCATTGGATGGTATGATGCGATTTGTTGTTTAAATTGTGTGTGAGAGAGAGCGGGAAAGCATATCCGAGTTGGGTACGATGAAGGAAGGCGCTGCGTGCATTGCTGCTGGTTGCAGATGCGGGTACGAGTATAATACACGAGCATGTAGGAAATATACCTTTGAAACATTCCAGTGTTAGGATGACTCGTGGAGAATAGTGTGTGTTACATTTATAGAACTAATTTGTGTAGATTTGAGCGCTCGTACGTAGACGACACCTAAGGTACTATCAAACTCGCCAGTTTTTCCACAAAAACAATATTTAAAGTTTTTGATATTTTATAAAACTAGAAAAATAAATAATATCTATAATAAAAATCGTTATTCGTTTTAATATTAATTAATCGTTCATTTTTCCCGCGTTAAAATATTCCCAATTAAATATCGCCATTTTTAATGCGAATATCGTATCGGTTATATTTTTCGATAAAATTAAATTAATTAGAATTTTCGGCGGTGGAATTGGAAGATTTAATTATTCGTTTTATAAGAAATGTTTTTATTCCTATTATTATAATGCGTTGGTCGTTTTTTATTTTATTATAGGTCCATATTTTATATTTAAATTTATTTTAATTAATAAATTATATAAAATTTATTTCGCTGAATATATAGTTAATTTAAATATATTTTTAATTATTGGATTATTAAAAATTTACAAAGTGTATATTAAAGGCCCAATATATATATTAATCGGAAAGTTTTTTTTAAATATTTAGAGGCGTTTAACCGGAAATAATAATAAAATAATATTTAAATCAATTTTTAATTTAAATATTTTAATTTTAAACCCTTTGTTTTATATATTTTAACGAAAAAATATAAAAAAATTTCCGGAAGCCTGTAAATTAATTATTTTACGTTTTATATCGCGCCCAATAATTGAGAGATTTTTGGAACAGAGGTGACTTGGAGGTGATTTTCTGCGTGAAGGGCAGCTGAGGGGGTCCTTGGGTTTCGAACCCCCCTGCATCCGCCTACATAGTACATCCACCACCACCAAAACAGCCTTGCGATGATGAGGCACCTTCTCGTGGTGCAAGGCGTCAGTAGCAGCGTATTCACCCTCTGCGCTGCGAAACTAAGACCTCATCGACCCCCGAGGGAGCGTATAGCGTTGCAGCAGATTATACACGAAGCTATTCAGATTTCGCATTCGACCCGAATCCACCGATTCGCGCCTTCTAAATCGTATTCGGTTTAGAACGATATTGAATTTCGTCCACTCAACCTCGTTTATCGTCAGTCGCCCTCAAACACTTATCGTTTCGGCAATCACGATAAAAATTAATTGCGATTTTAGCGCCCGAGACGCCTGCATCGCGTTTTGTGTATACGATAAATTTAATGCATGCCTACCAACCCGATACGATCCAGATACGCCTATCAACCTCGATCGTACGAACCATTCTATATATGAAAAAGGGGGAATAGGGGATTTCGTAGTTACTGGCTAATATCGGCGGTAGTGGAGTGGATTATATGCGTATATACGCGTGTATACGTGTGTACACGCGTATATATGCATATATGAGGCTGCGTAAATGAGCAAGCTACACGTACGAGTTTTTAGAGCCTTTTAAGTCGATTACGAGGCGCAAAAAGCTTACGAGCACTGCTTTGCGTATACGAAAGAGAGGCGAGCTTGAATGGCCTCGCGTACACAAAAAAACAAAGCGAATCCGAGCGTGTTTGGGGGTATATCTGCCTCTAAAAGGCTTTTTCACGCTATATAGATGATGTACAATAGCCCTTTATAAGCGCCACATAGGCTGCTTCGGAATTGTATGAATAATCCATCCATCCATCCATCCATCCACCACCAAAACACATAGTACGTAGCTTTGGACAGGGGTTGTTTAACATGTAGAGCATGCATTGGTGGCTCGAGATCCTTTCTCCCTTCTCGATTTTTTGTAAAATAAATAAAATCTATCATCGCGCGCTGAAGTTTTAGATATGCGCGATCCCAATATGTTCGGCGCTAGTGTAGCACTCTTTTTCGGCCAGCGCTCAGCCACCTTAGAAATATCCTTGTAACAAGTCCTGAAATTGTATAATCTGCTCAGGTTGACTAGTGTAACTGGAAACATGTGAAAACAATATCGCTTGTGACTATGACAGTATTTACGATACTGAAATGGACAAGTTAGTTTCTTCCGGATGTAGGTGCAAATCGTCGACTCGCGCCGTGTGACAGCCCGGCCATAGATACAATGCGACGACAGCGTGCCACAGCAGCACTTGCCTCTGGCTTTATGAAGAGCCAGCGGCAGGTTTCTCGTTCGTCAGGGGCTGGATGAGCTGCAAGTAGCCCTCGACCGCGACATACGGCGGGGTTTCGAAGCGCGGACGACCATCCACGTTCTTGAGGCCCAACGGCATATAATTTGTCTCGACCGGCGTGGGCGAGTCAGGCGAGCCAGGCTGATCTGAACCAGGAGCTGGCAAAGAGCCTCGGCTAGTACTGGACGTACGGCCCGACATTGCAGGGGGCGGAAGATCTTCCGCCTCGACCGGTGTCTCGCCTCGCGTATTCGCCCGGCCGTTTGCCAGCCTGTTAGCAGTGCCCGGTGCAGGAGGTGGCGAGGGCGGCTCGTACGGCTGAAGCCAGCGCCACTGCCCCGTGTTGAGGGAGGGCAGCCCCACGGTCCCGGCTGGCGGGATTGTCTTAATATCAGAGTCGGGCGTGAGCTGATTCTGGCTGTTGAAGGGCGGCACGTTCTCCGTAAGCACGACGGGGCCCATGTGGAAGAACGCGGTCATGCGATTGAGGGCTGCCTCCGTGGCCCAGCTCGGCAGCGAGATGGCCACCGTGGGTACCGTGCCGCTGAAGGCATGGATGGCGCGGAACGGGTCCACCAGCGCCGAGATGAGCTGGAGCTCCGCATTGCGCTGGTCCACCTGGTTCTGTGGCGACACTGGTGCGTAGTGATTAGTACTCTCGATCACATCCGGCGCAACGTAAAACGCTCGCAGTGTCAGCGTACTGGGCAAGATCTTGGACACGTTACTCGAGACGTCGACATCATTCCAAAACGTAAAGAGTCGCTGGTAGTCAAAATTTAACCCGACAGAGACAGGCTTTTCGCTCCGAGACTTGGGTTTCCAAAATCCAAACATGCCGTCAAAGGAGCGTTGTTGGTCCCCCACTTGTACTGGGAACCGATACTGCTGGGTCTTTGGCTTTGGAGGCGTTCCGTCCGCGGAGTCCGACGATTCGCCCGGGTCTTTGCTGTCATCTGGCGGGAGTAGCGAGTACGCATCGAGACCGGAGACATTCGATTCATTTGAGAGTGGATACGATGCGAGTTCTAACGATATACCAATATTGACTAGAGCCAAAGGCCGACCGATAATGCTATTAATATACTGCGCATAGCTCGAATTTGGAACTTGCACATCACCAAACGCAAAGGTAATCATGTTGTAAAATGCCTTCATGTATCCAGGATTCTCATCGGCTAGCAACGCGTTGATGACTAAGTCGAGCTGCGTCGTGGGTGTCGTGGACGCATTCGAGGGGCGCGGGAATGGCGCCCACGCGGGTGATGCCGTAATTCCATCCGGGCCGCCAAATCGCAACTCGCGATAGAATGTGCCGTCCGCGGTAAAGAATTGCATGCCGTAGTCCGCGTAGTTCATCACCACCCAGCCATATGCCGGGGGTTCCCAGTCGTTCAAAGGCACCCACTGATTTACAATCTTGGGGTTGGGCTTACAGAAGGCGAGATTAATCCGCGCCGGCTGATTGACTGAGGGCGGGATCTGGGAGTATTCACACTCGGAAGGGCCCATGTCGTGAGTGATGGTGTTAGGTATATTGATCGGTGGCTTAGGCGTGCCTGGCGGCGAGTCTTTGGATCCGGACGGAATTGCTTCTGGAATGATCTCTCTTAATTGACAGGTGTAAAGGCTCGACAGGCAGGGCGCGATATGTTTTCGGCCAGCCGTTTTGTCCGGAGACGGGTCAAGTACACAAATCGCTCGACCAAATTTATCAAGAATGTTGAGCTGCGTGAAACGAAATTGCCCATGGCTGACAGGTTTGAATGGAGACAAGCCAGAGGCCGTGTTGGCGTCCAGCTGCACCGAGATGCTGTAGGGGGTCAGCGATGTTTCCTGGCCAATTCGAATTGCTATATCCTTTTCGTTCATTTTGATGGGGGCCACTGCCTTGACCGCGGCATCGTTCGCGCGAATCGTTTGGCCGCGAGGGCGCTGGGTGGGCTTAATGTGCGTGCCCACTATACGGGTCGTTAGATGGGGCGTGAGACCAGTCATGGTGGACGAAAGGTAGGGAAGGATGTTGAAATTCTTTTTATCTTTCAGGAACTCAATCTCAGCCGGATCTAAAGGTAGATTAGAGCCCATGTTTGTAATAAGCTGTTCCACTGCGTTCGCAAGAGAGAATGTGGGCTGCGGCAAAATCAAGCAGCGGCCCGATACGGTGCGCAGATCTTGAGGCAACTGATCTACCGAAACTCCATTTTCGATACCCCAGCGGATATAGCTTGAGACTTTGTCGCGAGGCCGAGAATCTAACGTGAAATTCTCGTATGGGATGTGATAGTACTCGCCGGTCCATTCAATGAAGAGCGGGAACCACGGCTGAGTCTGCCACTGGTCTCTCCAGTCTTCAATTGTGTCGGGTTGATCGTGATAAAGCGGCACCACGCAATCCTTAGAGACAACTTGGCCCACCTGTAAGAGACTAAATTCGAGTAGAAGATTGTCGGCGGCCTGTTGAAGTTTTTCTGGTAGTTTTGACACTATCATAGCACGAAACGTTTCGTATTGACGGTCATCGATTATAAAAGTGGATACATCTGCGACCCCCACCGTTTGCAAATGCGTGCGTATTTGGAGGCTGTCGAGGTAATCGCTTGGCCAGCCAGCTTGAGCGCCTGCAATTAACAGCGTTGGATCGTTGCGTTGCGAGAATGGTATGTAGGTGCCTTGTTTAGCCGGGAATTTAGTTGAGCCGTCAGGATTCAGCACAAGCTTCAGCTCGTCTCGAAGGGTATCGGTAGTGGTGCTGAGATTATCCCATCGAGCTTGCTGACTTGCCACTGCCTCTTGTAGCTGTCTTGGCGATAAACCACCAATCAAGGTGATGCCAGAGAGGTACTTCCACCAGATCGAGAACAAATCCCAAGACACTCTCTGCATGGTGCGGATATTGTTGTCAATGGCAGCCTGGATCGCATTGAGCTTGCTCAGTGTATCGGTCTGCGGCTGGGTGGGATTGAAGCTTGATGTAGGTTGTTCGCTAAAATGCCACGCCACGCCACCATCGAATCCGTGGAAAGCGTAGTCTTCGAGCAAATCTTGTGCCTCCACGTTGCCATCGATTCCGTTGTCTCTTGCTAGGATAAGGGTCTGGAGCTTCAGCAGGTCTTGCTCGAGCCGCTTCAAATCTCCATCATCGTGGTCGACATGTGCTTTAACCAACGTCAGCAGCGAATCCGCGGCGCTTGTGCCCACGGCAACGGGTGTTTTCTCTGCCAACACGGTCGCTACTTGCTGTGCCTTGGTGTCGACTGGAGTATCACTCATGGTCCAGCGAACGCCGTACATGGCTCCGTGACATAGTAAGGTTGATGTGCCTATAATCCCGGCCCAATCGGAGGCGTCCTTTACTTTAGCATCCTTAAGCTGCATTGCAATATCTGACATCCGCTGGCTGCGACTCACGGGCGGCACATTCGGATTCATATAGAAGGGATCTTCGGCGTGGTCGGCGTGCCAGCCAATGACATAGTAGTGCGCGACAACTGACTGAATCTTTTGTGGCGTACCTTGGGGATCCGTATACATCATCTCGTCAATCATGCTAAACACATTACTGTTATGTGGTTGATAGTCGGCAAATAATTGGTTGGAGGAATTGAGCAGCGACAACGGTACCCTGGAGGGAGGCTTCGGACCATTGCATTGCTCTGTCCAGTCTTGGATGGCCTCCTTCCAGCCGATAAACACTTCGGCCTGTTGCTCGATATTGGCGTCCACCTCGCCGATTACAAAAGGTGAGTAATCAGTTTGTAAGTCCACTTTCCGTCCGTTACACTCAAAAGGAATATCTTCCAGCTTCGACAGACGATCACTCTCGAGCACCCACGCCTGAAGTTCCAGTCGGGCTTTCTCCGTGTCGGCGATAGGTCCCAAACCAACCAGCGTACTGGGGTCGATGCGGCGGACGATCAGCCATCGCGTAGGTGCAGGGCGGAAGTCGGGCGCACTAAAGTCGGGAGTGCTTTTTGGCGGCAGCGGCGGGTATCCTTGCTGTACGCGGCTTGCCTCACTCGAGGCCTTTGGCGTACCGGCGACACCCATGCGATAGGCACGAGGCATGATCCATGACACGTACACGCCTTCGCGCCAGGTGCGGCGCTGGCCGGTGCCGAGATCAGTCAGTCGCTGGTTGCGATTCACGGGAGTCGTGTAGTGCAGATTCGTGAAGGGAATGACATCGCTCTGGATGGTCTGAGTCTCGAGCCGAAGAAAGGTATAGTTGGGCTGCGTAATAGGAGCCACTTTGACGCTGTCGCTGCCTGCTACCTTCTCATTCATAACCAGGCAGTCCAGCTTCATGGGCACGCAGGCGATGGCGTCTTGTGCCATGATGCTCGCTGCCTCCGTGAATGATTACACCGGGCGAGAAAGCGCTAGCGAGCACTCCGCGATCAATCTGATGAGCGGAAAAATATGAAGCGCAGACGATTGACAATGTCGAGGGGCCTCTAGTTCTTTTCGGGCTCATATCTCTGCATGTCTGCGCCTATGCCCGTGCAAACAGCAACGGGCATAAGTATAGTCCGGTCGTGCAGCACGTTTGTCAGCGGCCGCTGTAGCTGCCGCACCTGGTATCAAGCAAGCAAGTAAGGAAGGGAGGGAGGGAGGTAGGGAGGAAGCGAAAGCCATCTTCCGTGACATGTAATATAACATGTCTGAAATATTCGCTTGTAAGAAACGAGCCTGTGCGTGGGATAAAGAAGCATTGTCGCTTATGTTCTCGACGTGGCGCTAGAATAGCAAACGACTCGCGGCGCCGCGTCGAAGTTGACACCGCTTCTAGAGTCTAGACTGCTGCAGCTTGAACGCCACGCGAACACTGTCTGCATGCATTTCCCCTCGCCGCGGTAGTCTGTAGATATGGTGTTAGCGCGAGGCAACAGATCACCAATGATGGGCAAGAGACGGGGAGGAGGGAATTTCTGCTGAATGAACGGACATTTTGATGGGCTTTAGTGGGAATAGCGTCGACGGATATTAGTGCTAGCACCCACTATCGAATACTGCAGGTTCACCGTACGACAGAGTCAGCTAGACAAATCCCATATAGTGGCACATGTAGGCAGGCACTATCAATTGACCTTTGCTCTGCAACTTACTTCATTGTACAAATTCCCCTTCCGAACTGACGATCGCAGAGCGTTTGTTGCGTAGCGTCGGACGACATAGCAGGACAGGCACGAAAACCTTGTCCACCCTCGCGCTTGTAGAGCGCCATGCCCAAACCCTCTTCGACTCTTGAGCTCCGTTGGCCGCCTTGGCTTGAAGCGCTTTTTATCTGAATAAAGCATCGCGGAAAATGCTAATAGGACTAGATTATCGACAGTGATCGGAACTCAGCAAAGCTCTAACTCTAACATACTCGCCATGTCCTCGAATACGTCCGCACTATTCAAGGATGCACCGCGACAGCTGACCTTGACAGCTGCAAAGATCCAGTGGGAACGGAGCGCGCCAAAGAAGAGCAAGCCGCGTTTCGTGCGAACCTCCGCGACTGGCGAGCGCATACAGGATGAGCACTCGGGGCTTCAGCCCGGCTTCGAGTTGCTTCACTCCTTCTACGAGCCTAGTCTATCCGCACCGGTGGACGGGAAGCCCAGCACTATTCACATTACCCAGACTATCGAGCCTAAGGCGACGCCGCTTGTCCTGAAATCCACTCAGACTTTCAATGTTGTCGCACCTGAATTCTCTCTGCCGGAAGGCGACATTCACAGCGTCTACCCTGCCGAAGGCAGCACGGCTACCGCGGCTATCCTGCCCCATATCGTGTTCAATGATACTCATTTGCCATGGGAGCGTCTCGTCTTGCCGCCCGCTGACGAGCCTGATACTAAGAATCAGACACCATGGCTCGCTCTCATGGCTTTTACCGCTGATGAAATTCTACTAACGCCGGACGAACTGCAAGGCGCAAACCGTATCTTTGCCTCCGATGTTAGCCAAACCCCGACTCTAGCCATTTCCCAGAAGCTGAGTGATCTACGAGGGATTGATGCAACCAAGGTGAAAAGCAGCTTTCCCTATGCTTCTAATGATGTCGTGGCGGACTTTGTGTTGATGACACCGTCGGTTTTCAATAGCTATTTCACCAAGGCCCCCGTTGATGGAAAGATCGATCAAACCAAACCTGACCTTTCCATGTATCGATATATGGCCCACTCCCGCGCAATCAATACGGCTGGACTTCCTGCTGCTGGTGTCCAAGATGATGGTATTTACAGCGTGGTGGTTTCGCGGCGCTGTGGCGTGTGGGACAATACCGAACCGGTACCCATCTACGTGCATCTTGTCTCGCTCGATAACGTAGACGAATTAAAGCCTTGGCCTATGGCTGGTACGAACCATGTGGCTCTGTGCTCGTTAGCAAGTTGGACATATCAATGTCTTCCGCCCGTCTCGGTCGATGTGGCCGATACTTTGAGAGAGCTGGGCAGCTTCAAACAACCGCTCGCGCCACCTCCAGCGCTTTACGAGTCGTGGAGCAAGAGCCCAGACGGCATCAAGCAATCTCTAGGCCAAAGACTGCGTGACGGCTTCTCCCTCACACGTTACGTGGTTCAAAATGGAGAGGAGACAGCAGCATTCTTCCGTGGCCCACTTACACCCACGACCGTAGCCCATCCACTTACCCATGATTTCAAGATGCAGTCAACCTTTTCCACCGATTTGCAAATTCTGGATCAGACTATTGGAGTCATAGATATCACCTACAGTGCCGCCTGGCAGCTTGGTAGAACACTAGGTTTCGCCGACCAGGCTTACTTTACCGCCTTGGGCCGCCTCCGCTTAGCCGTGCACGCTGAATCAAAGGATCGTGCGAAACGCGCGGTGCTGGGAAGCTCTTACAGAGCCGCTAATGATGTACTTTTGGATCTCCAGAAGAACGTACAGCAGCTTCACGAGCTCACATTGAAGAACTCGGCATCTCCTGCCGCACGCTGGTACCGCCCTCGTGACGATGCAGACCTGTCGTTGTGGGCGGAAGATATGCAGAGTGCCTTTGCAGCTGCTGTACCACAGGTCGTGGACGAGTTTGCACGTAGCACTAGCACCGGTTATTACAATGAAATGAATGTCCCTCGATCACCAGACTGGGCCGTGGTGCTTAAATGGGTCCTTGATCGGTTGTTTCTCTTTGGCTTGCCGGCACATTACTTGATCACCAATCCAGCAAATCTCCCCCTCGAATCATTACGATTCTTCCAGATCGACCAAAACTGGACGGACGCATTAATAGATGGCGCACTCAGTTTAGCGAATCACATTGATCAAGATAACGACTTGGTAAGGCAGGCGATCAAGAAAGCAATCAATAACTACTTTGCTACCACCGATCCTGTACTAAAATACAAGCCGCAGATTCCCGTCTTTGGGTTCTTACTCCGGAGCAATCTTGTCAGTCAATTTCCTGATCTGCAAGTGGAAATCCCTTGGACGTCTCCTGACAATCCCCGAGCATCGCTGCTGCGCCATGAGAATATTGATGATGGCGTGCTTTTGGTTTTGCTGGATCGCAAGCCAAGCGATTCTGATTTATCCAAGATGATGCTGACGCAACCTCCGCACCAGCAACGCTTCGTAGCGGGTGCTACCGTTGGTATAGCACCTCGAAATGCAGTTCCAGTCACACGGCCGACTCTTGAGGTTATACATAAACGCATCTATACAGTTCCTATTGAAAAGCCACCTACTGACCCTGTAGGTCTGACAGCTTATTGGTACCAGGACCAAACATATTCAACTCCAGTGTTCGATTTTGCGGCGCGCATGATACACCCATTCAATTTTGCGACTCAAATCCATTGGAATCTTGTGACGAATATGAAGGACCAGTTCACCGAGCCAGTACCCACAGCTGCCATGTTGGCCATTCAGCTCAACGATCCGCTATATCGGGCCACAGTCATCTTTCCGCCGTCACCAGCGTTACCTACTGATGGAGACGATGCAGATGGACCGAATCTTCAAATGATTAAAGTGAGAAACCGCTCGGGCGTTCCGGCGAAGTATCAGAAATGGCTCGAGGCACGAAAAGCATCTCATCTGCCTGGTTTAGCATCCCCTAAATTATCGATGGTATCAGAAGTCCCCGCCAGTTCTAGACTGGTATTGCCTACCGGAACATCGGCATCAATAGCTACGGCAATGCCGCATGGCTTAGCGCTCTTTCCTGCCAGCGTCGTGACCCCGTCACTCCCGCTCCGCCATTTGAACCTAAAAAAACCTCCTCAATCAGGATTTTCTAATAAACCCGTGTTTGAGTATGGTGTGTGGCCGGTAAGCTCGATAGAATCAAGGATTGGTCCTGCCCCAATCCCGACGCGGACCGGCATCCAGCAGGACCTGGTTATATCAATCGTCCTGCCCGCCGAACAACGAGATGTGGGCCGCTTCGCCTTGCGAGAGCTGCGAGTTGGTATCCCGTATGGCCCTCCTACTGCACAGCGCACCAACTTGTTTGCCAAGTATAGTGGCACCGGTCCTACAATACTCAGCAACCTACGCTTTAACGTATTGGCGAACTATCAAACGAATTATATCTCTGGGCCGATGATGTGGCTGCGCATTCTACCCCGGAGCGTCAGCGGTTCGGTGAGTACCACGATCATTGATGAAATCAGCGTTCTCCTGCCAGACGTCACTGTCAATCCCTATATAAAGCCGAACCTGGAGGTTGGATTCTTGATGGTGGAGTATTTCACTTTCCGTCCAATGACGCCTTTCCCGTCCGT
Source organism: Erythroxylum anguifugum (assembly GCA_027478595.1). NCBI lineage: Eukaryota > Viridiplantae > Streptophyta > Magnoliopsida > Malpighiales > Erythroxylaceae > Erythroxylum > Erythroxylum anguifugum. The sequence goes on from JANIPN010072287.1 coordinate 14,387, forward strand.
GGTGCCGATCTCGTTGGATACAACGCTCTGATGCTCATAGTCGATACATTGTCTATCTAGCAGCTAATGTATACGTGAGCTGTGCCACGTTCGAAGTGAGCCGATCTAACTAAGTCTACCCGATACGCTCCCATGAGCGAGTCACAGGAGGTACGAGCAAGGCGGAATCTAACTACGAGACAGCACCGTGATCTCACAGAGTGTCGGCAAAGGAGTTCGTCTAGCTTTGCAGCAGCCTGAAGCGCCCGAATGTTCTGGCCAGTTCATCCCGTGAATAAAGCCAAGCTGGTATCCGGTAGTTTTCTACCCTGTTGGTCGATAGCCTGACGAGTTATCGGGCTTGCAAGTGTATTGTGTTGCGACGCCTTCGCCGTACGCGTAGACAGACCACAATTGAGGAAAGAGGTCTACGTGCGGGGACGTCGCCAAGAAAGCGCCACCAGGTTCAAAACCGAGCTGAATTCTTCAGCTAGCCACGATCCCCAAATGGCGTAAAGGATGTGACTGGCGCCGCAATCTACTTCCCCTTTCTGGACGCGCCCGTTGGTCCAACCTTTGGCCTAAACGCGCTTTACCATTGTAGGTTTAGCAATCAATGATCTGCACTGCGCATTGCGCTGTCAATAAAATCTATAGTCCTCACGAACGGTTATCATCTTTGACATCCTGAATTCCTATACCTTTTCACCTAGAGGCTATGAGACCCCTTCACAATGCTGGCACCTACACCGTCGTCCGGAGCCCGCGCGCACTCTCATTGGCTGTATAATACAGCCTTGTCTCGAATACATGCATCATCATGCGTGACGTGGTCTGTTTGGTATGCTATGTAATATTACTAGGACATATTTCCGTCGCCGCAGAGCCTTGACTGGCTGAAAGACAACAATCCAGGAATCTAGACAGATGCAGGCGTCACGAGCATCGCATGGCTTGCTCTGGAGCTGGCGCCTGCAAGCCGAGTTGTCTGATCGCATCTGGCAATGCTCCCCAGAGTCAGTCGGCGCACCCACCCAGTAGGGCGTTTCTGCAGATGAGGGGCTTCGTACAGTTCGGGAGCGGTCTCGACTGCTAGCTACGGGGAACAGGAGGAGCTGTGCACTCGACCACGAAGATGGCGACCCAGTGGATGGCTTGTCCCTCACAACAGCCTCGCCTCCGCCCGAATAGCTGCAGCGCTTTCCACAAGGTTCAAGGCGGGAAGGTCCAGGCGGAAAAGTGGCCACGTGCAATGGAAGCAAGTCTTGCACGCGAGATGAATCTGTGCAAGACGACTACGTGAACAGTAACGAACCATAAGTTTAAAAGGGCTGCCAGAGACTATCGTTTCCGATGACAATCCGTCAACAGCTTCATCTCAACCCGCATCTTCTATCTAACAGACAAATCTACACTTTTTGAGCAAACTAGTAGCGTCATGGGTACCGCAATCATCGCCCAATTCAATGTCGAGGCCCCCAAAGATGAGATCCTCGCGTTTTACAACACTGCCGCCGCCCAACTAGGGTTCGAGCCGATCAAGGCGAGTGCCGACAGCGATGTGACAGCCAACGGTGCCGATGCAACAAGCAAGGGCGTGATTCGGAATCCATCGCAGCTGGCCATTGCGTACTTTGGAAAGCTGGTGAGTGTTAGAGATGGTGATATGGACCTTCATGTACTGATGAAGTGCCGGAATAGACACGGGTTTACGCCATTGTGGACTCTAAGAGTATGATTTCGTTGCTGAGCCCTGGTTTCAAATCCCTGAACCTGGCGACCGAGCCCGCATATGGGGCTCTGGCTGCCTGTGGAGATGGTAGCAAGAGCGGTTGGCTCTACTATCTTAAGTATGTCGCTCGGGAGCGGTATACGCGCGACGAGACTGACTTTCTATCAGAGACAATCCTTACCGGATCGTCGAGTACGATCTAGTAAAATTGGTAAAGAAGGACGTCACGAACGTGGACGGATTGACAGTTAATTCCGCCCTTGCCGCATGCTGGGACCCTACCGCCTCGAAGCGCTATCTCTTTGGCCAGAAGACGGACCGCAGCATCTTCCGCACCGTTCCAGGTGTCACCGGTATATATCTCTCCTCCATAGGTCATCGTCAGTGACTGATCCATTCGCAGCGGACATTGTGCCCAGCAGTAATATAGCTTCGGCGAATACCCCGATTGCGGTGGCCTCCAATCCCGCAAAGTCACAGGTCCACATCTACTTTTTCACCGACAGCGATCAGCAAGTCCACCGGATCACGTGGTCGAACGGCAACTACGGCGCGGCGACAACAATCGACGGGCCAGCGCGCGATCCCTTCACCACCATTGCTGCGGTACCGTCCGACACTGGCGTGCATCTCTTTTACATCTACCAGCCGGACGATGTGAAGCGGGCCATGTGCCATGTGCAAGACGCATGGGCTTAAGCGTAAGAAACCTGGTTTCGGGGACCCCATTGTATTTAGAATAGCTATTGCCAGTTCATCCTGGGATTAAGTAGGCTAAACGCGTTGGGCATCCAGGATAATAGTCCAGGCGCGAATATCAGAAGTTTTTTTCTTATACGCGTGCGCGCTTATGCGTGTGCGCTTGTGTAGATTATGATATTATAAATCGCCCGATCACCTCGTAGATACGGAATAGCTGCACCGAATAGCGTGTGTCCCGTTATCGCAGACCCAAAACGCCACCAGCTGCCCCTGTAGGAGGTCTCCAGACTATATAGTAGCGGTGCCCACCAACACTCCGTCACTCTACCCTTTTCACCTTGAAAAGTAATTGGGCAAAGCTCTATCCTAGCTAGTCACGTGATAGAGGCACGCTATCGATTCCTGTGCGTGGCTACCCATCATGTCGCACTGGACTGTAAAATCGGTTCATTTCAATGTACAAGCGGGCGACGCAGCTCTCCACCATCTGTACAAGGACAACGTGCGCGTAAGTACTGTGTGGATCGATGGCAGCGATGGCGCCGAAGTTTCTCTCGAATCACTGAGAGCCTATTTCAATAAACAGACTGGTATGGTTATTGATGCAGTGGTTGTGACCCACTGGGACTCCGACCACTACATGGGTATCTATAGGATGCTCGAAGCCGACTTTGTGGCTAGCCAAATGAATGCCTCCTGGAAACCTAGTTTCTTCAAATATAACGGCAATGAGCCACAGACGCGTTTCTACTCCCCGTACTGGAAAAATATCCCAAAGCCCTCAGGTAAGTCGAGTGGGGACCCTCCTAAGCCGGCATTCGACAAGTTTGATGGTGAAAAAGACGTTGGATATCTAGGCATCAAGATCAAGGGTGTAGTCTACGGGAAGATCGCTAAGCTCCACTACGATAATCTCCTGGGGGTGGACTTTTTTAACCCCATTGATGATACTCGTAAGTCACCTTTCCAAGAGCATAATCTATACTATTCACCTATATACGTATAAAATCTAATATCGATAACGTTTAGCCTATAAACTCCATACAACATCATTCGCCAACCCGCAAGCCCTGATCACCTTTCATCAAAATCAGTCATGGCACAAGATTGGAGGCCAAGGCTATCAAGCTCCGGGACTCTATTGTGTGGCACAGAACTGGGTTACCATGCCGGGACCAAAATCCCAGCCTGTAAGTGAGCTCCAGATTCACCAGATACAAAATGATTAACCTCCGAAATAGAACCTTCCGGAGTTAGAAGCGTCCGCATCTAGTCCTATGGAGACAATTGAGGTACCAGATGACCTTACATTGACCAACGTCTTCTCCACGCAAACCAACCAGACGTCGATAGCTGCCATGCTTATCTGGGACTCGGGCCAGATTAGTCTGTACACTGCGGGCGATCGCGATGATCGAAATGAAGCCCCAATTGTAACATGGTCCCAAACTACGGGGGAGCCAGAGGTAGGCAAGTGTGTTACCACAGTCAAAGCTGGCCACCACGGGGCCTGCACGTCCAGCCCAGGCACACTCTTCAGTAAATTCAACCCGGAGAATGTTATTATTTCATGTGGAGGAGACTATGGTCATCCACGTAAGCATTGTACAACCGGTGCTCTCTTGCTATCAACTTAACTAAGTCATAGGCTGGGAGGTTATATTCTTTACCTCTCTCTGGAATAAGTATAATAAAACCAAGTTAGAGGAAGAACCTTACGCGGCCGAGTACCGCAACTTTGAGAAGCCCTTGCTGTCTACAAACTTTCCTTATTGGCTAGCCAAAGATGCAAATGGTAGTTGGATTGTGTTTCCCCGTAACAAGATCAGTTCAGCGGTCTACGATAATGCTTATACAAAGTTTGATGGTTTCGCCGAGGAAATGAGCGCTATAGTCAAACAGATCAATTATCTTGAATCAGGTATATTATACGGAAAACGAACACATACGCAGTCTACCATGACAGAGTATGAAGTTCTACTTATGAAAGCCCCAGATCGGGCTGAAAAGCTTCGTTGGATCTCTGGGAAAGCTTCGGCGGCTTGGACAGAACTGTCGCCTGTCGGTACCGAGTCGTATCCGGTAATGTCAGCTAAAGGTTATTACTATGGAAGTGCTCTGCAAGTCGGTGATATTCGACGTGATAGGTCTATCGATTATATCACCGTTGAACATTGTACCCCTCAGTACCGGGAAGGCAGTTTAGCTATTGTTTACAAGAGCGGGATTGAAATCGAGGTCCGCGACAACAGCAAAAGACCCGACCCTAAAATTACAAAGGAGCAAATCGAGAAAAAGCCAAAAGCACGGCCTCAGGACGAGTCAGATGTATTCCTCCTTCCAGTGCCTTACTCCCAGGGCTCGATCCCACAACCTGGTGCCATTATTTTCCCTGGAAAAGACGGGGATATTTACAACAATCCAAATATAGATCCAGATGAGGAAGGTAACATAGATGACGACGAAATACCAACAGAGCATCCTTCACCTCCGAAATATCCGTCTGTGACTTGGCCAAAGGGGACCTACTTCTATGATAGCTCTAGCCCTATGTCCCCCTGGATTTAGAAAGATCTTTGGAAGTAGCCTGGATTTAGAAATACTGGATGGTGTATTTTATAGCGCGCAAAAAAATAAATAAAACGACCCTTTTCCGGGAAGAAACGGGCTCGATTTCGATTTTTAAAAAAATTGGAAAATAAATTACCTTTTAGTAGAAGGGGGGGTCTGCCGCTATAAAAATTTCGATTTAAAAATATAATAAGGTTTTTATCTGGATTTAAAAATACTGGATGGTGTATTTTATAACGCGCAAAAATGCGCATAAAACGGTATATTTACGTCGGTGATAAACCTTAATTCCGATTTTTTAAAAAAATTTAAAAAAAATTCGGGGGGATAAATCGACCGGTTTTCGATCCGAAAATCGAAAAAAAATTTAAAAATAAGGTCAAAAGTGGTGTTTTGGAAAAACGGAAAAAAGGGCGATAGAAATTAAAATTTATATAATTTTTAAGGGTTAGGTAGAAATAAAAAAATAAATAAAATAAAATTTGAAAAAAATTTAAAAAATAATCGAGGTAAAGGGGGGGGGTCGAAATAAAAAAATATTTAAAAAATAATATAAAAAAATAGGGTTTTGGAAAAACGGAAAAAAGGTATATAAAAATAAAAATTTTTTCGATTTTTAGGTGCAAAAAGCCGGGTCGAATTAAAAAAAATTAAAAATTAAAAAAAAATTTAAAAAATTAACCGGGTATAATTTTAACAGTAGGGATGCGTAAATTATAAACGGAAATTAAAAATAAAAAAATCGTATTTAATATAAATATAAAATAATTAAAAAATTTTAAAAATTCGGGCCTAAATTAATCCGATTTTTATATTTAAAAATATTAAAAAATAAATTTTTTAAAAATATATCTGCAGTATATCAGGATTCCGAAAATATTAATATATTATAATAAGGGCGCCAGTGGTATCCATATTAATATAATACGATAGCAGGTTTCGAAAAATTAATAAAATTATTCGCCGAATTCGGCGATTTTAAAAAATAAAAATTCGATTCCGGG
>JANIPN010072669.1:0-249961 GCA_027478595.1 Erythroxylum anguifugum
TTTTTAGGCTTAAATTTTTAATATAACTTATATTTTAGCGGCTAAATAGCTATAACTCAAAACTAATTCTATTCCGTATATTGGGTATAGCGCCATACACTGTTTCCATAGCAATTGTTTGATAGTTTCTACTAGTATAGCTAAAAAGTGGGACCCGGCTGGAGAAGTGATGTCAGGGTTGTCGCCGCCTTTCCCCATTGGCAAATTCAACCACGGCACGAGGGAGATCTTCGGTACGTCCCCACAAACGCAGGTACTGCTCGGATCAACGCGACTGAGGCAGCTAGACACATAGACTCTGATTAGCTTTTGGGGAGCATTGTGCTACGTATGTCGAACTCTTCAAATAAGCATCTGCCCACAGACACAATGCTGTGCTGGATGTGTTATGCAGAGGGTGTTTGGGATTGGGAGTGTGTCGCGCCGCATCAACGGCAACGCGGCAGATCGGGAATGGATGAAAACTCTGAGTCTTGATTCAATCTTCAAATTCTGGATCTCAACATCCGAACAGAAAAAACATTGTATATCTGGGATTTGTACACCATTGTGGGTAATTTGATCATGACCGGGTTCTATATTTAATGTGGAGCCGAAACGCATTCATACATACACTGACTTGCAACTGAATATTACTTGTTTTCTTTCTTTTTACTTTAAAAACAAATATTGTTGCAAGCGATATAACGTTGGCAATACGGTAAAGTAGATTGACGCGGTTGAAAGGCTAAGTTGATGCTACAGTGAAGCGAACAAAGAACATATCTTGTTTCCCGAGCGAATCAAGACGAATCAAGTCAAAGGCTCAGAGCACTTGTTACGAAAGGTAAATGCCACACGCCTAAAGAGATATCAAGGTCCATGAAAGCCTGGTACACTATCGACCAAAAAGTCTACCAATCTAGTAAAGTATATGACATGTATGTCAAGCTATCCTCTCTATCACGTCTCGGTGCACGTCGAACGATAACACGACTTGCCCCGTTGAAGATTCAGTTTACAGTAACGACGAGTCTTTCGATCCGAACGGACTCTTGGCCGAGAAGCTAATATGGAGCGGGGTGACTCGCAATGCTTACCCGCAGACACTAAATTCGGAGCGGTGTGCCGGAAGGACTGCATCGTAAAAAAGCCTCGTGATGCGAAACTTAGGATCAACAAAATTGTGTATTGAAGCCTGCTTGCAACAGGCGCCATCATATATCTCACCTGTGAAACTTCTCACTCTATCTAGATTAACTTTTAATTCTCATCCAGACCAAGAAATAGCACTCTACCGCCTCGTCACTATGGCTTCCAAGACCATAAGGCAGCACGACACCGAATCCCTTGTGGAAGATAGGGCTGCGAAGCGACAGCGTAAGTGGGAATTTGTGTAAGCTGCATAAGTTGACATCAATCATTTCCTGAGACGATGAATCTGAGATGTTTTGAACATTGCACATCTTTCAATAGGTACTGACTTCTGCCTAGGCACACAGTCTCTGCCACCGCCCGATCTGCCTAAGCTCGTTGCCGAACAGCACCACACCATTCCATCCTCCGATAAAGAGACGCAACGGCTCATTGTGGTGCTGTCGCACGCGAGTCTAGAGACATACAAAGCTTCCTCATCACGGAGTTACAACAAGGAGGACAAATTCACACTGCTTAACAGTGATGAGCATATTGGTGTCATGCGAAAAATGCAGCGAGACATCAGCGAGGCGCGCCCGGACATCACCCACCAGTGCCTACTCACTCTACTCGATTCGCCCATCAACAAGGCTGGCAAGCTACAGATCTTCATCCACACGGCCAAGGGCGTGCTCATCGAAGTAAGCCCATCCGTTCGTATACCGAGAACGTTCAAGCGGTTTGCGGGACTTATGGTGCAGCTGCTGCATAAGATGTCCATCCGCAGCACGCAGAGCAGCGAGAAACTGCTCAAGGTTATCAAGAACCCAATCACGGACCACTTGCCAGTTTCATGCCGGAAGGTGACACTCAGCTTTGAAGCCGACATTGTTAAGCCGGTCGACTATATTCGTGGCCTTAAGCCGACGGAGAGCATCTGTGTCTTCGTGGGCGCAATGGCAAAAGGCAGGGATGATTTTGCGGACGAATTCAAAGACGAATCGATTAGTGTCAGCAATTTCAGCCTCAGTGCCAGCGTTGCGTGCAGCAAGTTCTGCCACGCGGCAGAGGATGCTTGGGACATTATGTGAAGCGTCTGCCTCATAACGTATCAGCCGTGATGGTGCGTGTCGGGCTAGCACCCTTGGAATTCGGATTTCTCAGGTAGGCAGGCTCATGTCTACCCGACTGACAAGATCATGGCAGGCGATGAGAGTGACAGCTGATAGGATTTGGCAAGACAGGCGGTTGAGATCCTAACATCTTGACTGAAACTTCTGGACATTAACCACATCCCAACAAAAGAAAATCAAGTTCAACCTGATTATGCCCAGTCTTCAACGTGATTCTGATCGTGTGTCCCTTCGGGTCATCGCGATGTTGCTCTCAACAGCAAGGATTGCATCTGACCTCACCCTGCCTTGGGCGTACCGAGCGCAAGATCATACCAGCTGTCGTGCAGTTTCGTAGAAAAAAATGTCTGACATGAATTTGTTTTCATAAGGAGCTGAAAAATTTCGGATTCAGCTCTCCACACTCAACGTAACTTAGACGATCTGGTCTGGACATGAGTTCGGCATATAGGGCACTGACAGGATGCAATGCTTTCAACTACGTTGCTGAAAAAGCCACAACGGTAGGTTACTTTACATGAGTACATTGAGATGAGAGTCTAGCTAAAACCAAGAAAATGAACGACCTGCAACTATGTTTGCACTCGTTCTATTCATTGACCCAGTGCGAGGCGTTCTTGGCACGCTCAAGCGCAACTTTGGTGGCCTCATCAATGTCGTCTTCCTCTAAACCTAGCAATTGGTTGATGTTGCCTTCGCTGTCAGTGTTCCCGCTGCCGTCAGGAAACATTACTCGCGTGTACAGAATCTTGGCCATTCCCATACGGTTGCCTTGTTGCATCTCCTTCTGGCCTTCTGAGAACCGTTCCTGTGACGGCTGCTTCACAACGGTCCAGTCTTCTCTCTTGTCGCCTGTGACACGAAGGACTGATTCCAGCATGTCCGTCTGGCTGACTGTGAATGATTGCACATAGACCATTTTGTTTCTGAAATGCTCGAGGCAGGCTTCTTGACCTGGATGTTCTGGCGACACCGGCAGACTCAGAATTGCGGCCACAGCGCGTCCGACCTGCCTGAGGTGAGATTGTGATGCTTCGTTGCTTGGACTGGTCAGACATACCTGCGGCCAAGTCGAGACAGAGATCTTGGTTTCGCCATCGTCATAGAAAGTGGCTGCCCTCCTGTTCAAATCGAAGCCGAATGCAGGGGGAATGGACAGGCTCCACTCATACCAGAAGCCTGTCGATACGGCAATATAGGAGCTCTTCCCAAGATCCTCGATCATTTTGCGAGCGGCAGCTGATTAGCAAGGGCATTTTGGTTAGCCACGCTCGCGTGGTGCACATGTCTGAATCAATCTAGTTACGATGCTTACGTTTGGATTGGAAGACGAAGACGTCTTTGACAAGAGCTTCATTTGAGGTGTTTGGCGCCCACTCATTCGGAAGGATCCAATTGACGCCCGCTTCAGCCGCAGCTTTGGCCAGTTGCTCGGGGACATCCTTGCCCGCAAAGGCGCTGAGCGTGATCACAAGCGCATCTTGACCGCGAAGTGCCTCTACCAACGTCTCTGGTCGCTCATAGTCGATCTGCTTGGTGACGACGCCTTCTGGCAGCTTGCTCTCGCTGCCGACTCGGGTCAGAGCGGTGACGGTATGCTTGCCCATCTTGAGCAGGGCTTCCGCCATGAACTTGCCGCTGTTGCCGCCGGCCTATACAAGAGTTAGACGTAATGAGCATTGGTCGACAAACTGGCTTTGACCTTTCAAAAGCCTCAACTTCGAATTAGAACGATGGGGAGGGTTCAACGTACACCAACGATAGCCACCTTCGAGATGTGATTCGTGCTTGCCATTGTGGTCGAGTGTTTGGACTTGGAGAAGCACGACGGTTGCAGAAGAAGATGAGTTTTTGCAGATATGTAGCTTGTATATTTTGTTTGATGTGATTGTCTTGACAGAACGAGAAGATGAAAGGTCCCTTGTGCGGCCTATTTATATCTACACCCTATTCACTCCAGGTTGATCGAACAATATCCCTTCGAGTCTCTCGATCCCGAGGGCATCTACGGTCAAGGTTCCTCGCTCTAGGCGCATGTACACTTTAATCTTCCTGCTTTCTCGCAACAAGGTGGCGCTGAGAGCCACCAGGATCACTTTGTTGTCAAATAGATTCCTTGGCCCAACGCCGAGCAAATATTTCTTCACACTGCGTGAAAGGTCCCTGCCTCGGCCTTTCGCCTTGTTGGAACAGGGCGGTATTTACAAATTTCGCATTCCAAAGGAACAGGAAACAGGCATCTCGAACGGCACAGCTGAGTGGTGATGTCGATGCACGCCCTTTGATTTGAGGTGGGGAATGCGCGGATTTAATCATGTCTGCCGGACAGCTTTCCGGAGGCCTGCATTGCCGTGTTAGGCAGGTTGGCTTGACTTTCTAAACCCGCCGGAGCTCCATGATATTCAGATCCAGGAATTTAGCGCCATCAATACGGACTACCGAGATGGTTTTTGACAGTTTTGAGAATTGTGGCACTCATTTCTGATGTTGATGATATTCTCTAGGCATTGTCAAGCTAGAAGCGGTGGTCAAGATGCGTGGCTTCTTATACGAGTACCGCGAACCCCAGATCCCGGCCGTTTTCCAACCACGATTTGAGATGCGGTGATTCCCACATATGAAGTGCAGAAGTCTTAATGCGTGTCGTGCCAAGCAGTCTTTGCGCTCTTTTTCCTTTCTAAGACGTAAATGTTTCACTAGTGTTATATTATGAACGGCTATCTACAATTGTCTTGACTGACCCCGAATTGCATAAACTTCGAATCATGAATCGAAATGGGCGACATAGATTATCATGTTATACCTAAGCCTCAATCAGGCTCTACCCGTCTAGAGAATTTTCATCTCCTGAAAGACACTTGGAACTAACATTATGTCACGCTATGCCGACACACATGTGAGAACAGTACTTGGACTGGTTTTGTGCTAATGTTTGTTAAGAGAACTAGCTGGGCAAAGTTGCAAGGTACAAAGTTCGGCTTCACAAGGACTTTACCCAGATGCGCGGGTAAGCTTCGTCTCTGCGAACTTTAAGATGGAGTTTATCATAACTTTGTCAGTCCTTGATGATGCAAGCAAGATTATAAGGCTCGTGAAAGAGGTTGCTATTCTCTTCCTGTACTGTATCACTAGTGCAAGATGGAATGTGAGTGAAGAAGACACATAATTCAAGCCGTTCCTCCCGCTTTCTTATGGCTTGCTCTTCTTTACCGCAGCAGATCTTAGAATCTTAGACAATCTTCAGATTTTCAGCTACCCAAAATGAACACAGAGCCAGAGAGAGCAGGTGCGTCGCCGGTTCTTCCAGTTGCTTGTATGCATACGCTCTCGCTGAGATCATCTATTTGTGGATTTTCACAGTCGTCCTCCAATGCTGACGGATCGACTCGGAGCCTGTTGCTACAAACAGAGAAAATCGTAGCTAAACTTCACTTCTGGTTCTGCGCGTCTCACTGTCACAGAGATGTGGCTCACGAGCAGATCCATGATGGCAACAAAACCTTCATTCTTGGTGATTTGGAAGCTTGATCGATACCTACGTTTCTCAGAGGCCACATCGCTTCCTCCTTTCGCTTCTGCCTGGAACAGATCTGCGCCGCCGGAACTTGTCAGTACGGCCATGGCTCGAATGTTATGCGTACGCGTATACTGCGAGCCGCAGTAAATCGCAGTGGGAAGGGTCAAATATGACTCTTTGCACCCAAAAGCTGCTGCCTGCATATTTATTTCGAGTTTCTTGCTACTCAGAAAGTTGTGCATAGCTCATGTCTGCAGCAAGAAAACCTGCTGTTGTTGGAGATCATCGCACAGCCACCTCGAGTTCTCAGAGATCGTGGTAAACTACTACTAGCAGTTGAGGCGGTGCCTCGCGCCGCGATTTGGCCACTTGCAAACAATCGGGGCTGCCTGTCGTCCAAGCAATTAGCGGGCAGGGGTCCTTCCATCTGTGGTGAAGTGTTAGCGGCAGGTCGCCGGGGGCAACGAATGGGACGCCGAGCTTTCAGCCCCCCTGCACAGGTGGTCAGTCCACCAGGCTGTCTCGGTCACAGCCTTTCCCTAGTACTGGAGGCTATTGTGCCGTATACAGAGCAGCAAGGCAGAGACAACAGGGCCGAACAGGAGCGTCTAAGTTCTAGCCGTGGAGCTGAGACCAGCAGCACATCACTGTTACCGCCTCTAGCGGACGGGATAAGCCATGCAGGCGATGCATTTCATGCTGACGCACTCTGGGCATGTTGAGATCTAGAAAGCGGAGAACCTGTCCACCTCCTTCGTCTTCGAACACTTTTGCTTCATGCACTCGTATTAACTGCCTTTGCTTTTTCTTTTCATTTTGGAATAGCCAGTAAATCACACTGGAGGAACCACACCTTCTCGTGTTGTCAGGTACCGCGGCTCCGCTTTCTCGGCGCCAGACGTCATAACTGGAGTTAGTTCTTTTTTGTTTGTTGCGAATTCTAACCCTTGAATCGCTTTCCACCACCTGGGCCCGAAACCCACCACCACCTGCCGGCACCCACGTGAGGAGGGTACGTAATCGCATCTATTGGCGATTGTAGCTCCCGACAACTCCGGTTGCTCCCAGCGCCAGAGCCGACGGACACTGTTTACCCTCGCCAGGTTCTACCATTCCACCTCGACATACTGCAGCGGATCCTAGTTGAACTATCATTTTGTTCATTGGTTTTGGATCTAGACGCATTTGCGACTCTATTGCTGCATTCTTCTGGCTTGGCGAATGCAAAAATCAATCGCAGATCCGACACTGCATCTTGTGAAATCCGCCCTTGTTTCAACGCTTCTGTCTCAAATACCTTAACGTCCAGGCACGAAAGAAAATCACTTGACCGCGCCCGAGACCATTTCAAATCAGCAGTATACATAAAACCTCCTCATTTAGTAGTCGCCACAATGGCGTACAATCGTCTGGGTATGTTCGCAAGTCGCCGCACAAGCATAACGAGCTGAGCTAATTGCGCCTAGGCCAACCAGCTTACCAGGGCGATGAATACTCGGATACTGACCTTGGCTACGGCCCTCCAAGCGCGCACGGTGGAGCACAAAGAGTTGGGAATCCTGCATCACCAGTCGGTGCGCCAATGCATGGCTACCAGTTGGAGGACACACACCCAGCGTTCAGACCACAACAGACTCCAATCCCAATGCCAACAGCCTCGACCGACCGCCTTGCTCCTCAGCCAACTTACAGCGTGGAAAACACGCACAATTACCCATCCACTGAGCACTTCGATCAGACTCAGTTTGATCAGAGAACTCACTACCAGATGCCAGATGGCGGCCACTATCAGCAGGGTGACTATCAGAATGGCTACAACGATCATCAGGCAGGTGAAGAATATATGGTAAATCCTCAGCAGCACTCGGACGCCTACTACCAACAGCCATACGAGCCAAACCCTCGAGATTCATATGGCTACGGCCAAACGCCGATTAATGAGCATCACGATGGATATTACAATGATAACGATCAAGCACCCATCCTAGGCGGGCCAAATTCGTATGGGCCAGATCCTACAACCATTCCGCCTGAAACACCGGTCGATCGACCGCAGACTACGACGCCAGCACCAACGTCTAAGCTGCGTAGGTGGAAGACAGTCAAGAAGGTCGAGCTTTTCAATGGCAACCTTGTCCTCGATTGTCCGATCGCCCCTCGATTACTGAATTCAGTTCCTCACGCCAAGTTTCCGGATCGTGACGAATTTACGCATATGCGCTACAGCGCAGCAACCTGCGATCCTAACGATTTTGTGAGAGACCGCTTTACCTTGCGTCAAAAGCTGTTCGCCAAACCGCGTACCACTGAGCTCTTCATCGTCGTCACCATGTACAATGAGGATGATGTCTTGTTCGCCCGCACAATGGTTGGTGTATTCAAAAACATTGCGCATATGTGTGGGAGGAGCAGCAGTAAGACCTGGGGCAAGGATGCATGGAAGAAGATCGTCGTCTGTGTTGTCAGTGATGGCCGTGCTAAGATCAACCCTCGAACAAGGGCTGTGCTGGCCGGGTTGGGCGTATACCAGGATGGAATTGCCAAGAGTGCCGTGAACGACAAGCCCGTGACAGCACACATCTATGAGTACACTACCCAGGTTGGCCTGGAGCTCAAGAACGATGTCGTCAGCCTCAAGCCTAAGGGCGAAACGCCCGTGCAAATGGTCTTTTGTCTGAAGGAAAAGAATCAGAAAAAGATCAACAGTCACAGGTGGTTCTTCCAGGCATTTGGTCGCGTTTTGGATCCACATATTTGTGTCTTGATCGATGCCGGTACAAAGCCTGGAAAAGATAGTATCTACCAGCTGTGGAAGGCGTTCGATCTGGAACCAATGTGCGGTGGCGCATGTGGGGAGATCAAAGTTATGACAAATCACGGAATCAACGTTCTCAAGAGCCCTCTAGTTGCCGCACAGAATTTCGAGTACAAGATGAGCAACATTCTCGACAAGCCTCTGGAGAGTGCCTTTGGCTTCATCTCCGTGCTGCCTGGCGCCTTCTCCGCGTACCGCTTTGTTGCGCTCCAGGATGACAAGAACGGTCAAGGCCCTCTGGAAAGGTATTTTGCTGGTGAGAAATTGCACGGTGGTGATGCAGGCATCTTCACTGCTAATATGTATCTGGCTGAGGACCGCATCTTGTGCTGGGAGCTTGTAACAAAGCGCAACTGCCGATGGGTTCTGCAATACGTGAAGAGCTCGACTGGAGAGACTGACGTGCCAGACGCCATGCCAGAATTCATCCTGCAACGGCGACGTTGGCTGAACGGTTCTTTCTTCGCCGCTGTCTACGCCATTGCCCACTTCTACCAGATCGGTAGGTCTGAGCACAGTTTTGGCCGCAAGTTCTTCTTGATCATCGAATTCATATATCAGACCATCAACATGCTGTTCGCCTGGTTCGCACTCGCCAACTTCTTCCTGGTCTTCCACATCCTGACTTTCTCTCTGGCCGAAAATGATTTGCTTGGCACAGCCGGTCGAGTGCTGGCGATCATCTTCGAATGGTTCTATCTCGGCGTCCTCTTGTCCTGTTTCGTTCTATCCCTCGGCAACACTCCTAAGGGCAATAATCGACTGTTCTTCAGTATGGTCATTTTCTGGGCAGTTATCATGGCCTACCTGCTTTTCGCTTCTATCTTCATTACGGTCAAGAGTATCGAGACGCAGGTGAAGCAGAGCGGCTTCACTTTCGGAGATCTATTCACCAATGCGCTATTTAGAACACTGATCATTTCGATGCTGAGCACCTACGTGCTGTATATCGTGTCATCGATCTTGTTCTTCGACCCGTGGCACCTATTCACCTCGGTAAGTTGTCCCCTAACTACGCAGTTGATCAGATGCTTACAATTGTCCAGTTCCTCCAGTACCTCCTTCTATCGCCAACTTACATCAATGTTCTCAACGTCTACGCATTTTGCAATACACACGATGTATCTTGGGGTACGAAAGGCGACACAAAAGCCGAGCGGCTGCCTGGTGCCAAACAGGAGGAGAACGGAAAGGTGACAATCGACCACCCAACAGATGATGGCGATCTCAATAATCTGTACGATCGCGAATTGCGATCCTTTTCTAGCAAGGCTCCACCAGAGGTGGAAACACAGTCGGCTGAAGACAAGCAAAAGGCCTACTACGCTGGTTTCCGTTCAGCAACAGTGCTGGCCTGGATCTTCAGCAATCTCGGTCTTGCAGCTGTCGTGCTCAACGCTGGCGGTCTGCAGACGGTCAACACAGGCGACACTACGGATCAGACTGAGCAGCAAAACGCCACCATCTATCTGGCTGTTGTGCTGTACAGCGTAGCAGGTCTTGCTTTGTTCCGATTTATAGGCGCAGTGTACTTCCTGCTCAGGAGGGCATTCCACGGTGTGTGATCGGGCGGGATGGTTATGCGTGGCTCTTTGTGAGAACATGATTTGGAGGTCAGATTCAACGATCAGAGAGAAACTTTTAAAATCTTCTTACCAGAGTTGATGAGATGGTTTGATTTTCCAATTACGACTGCATTCGAAATTTTTCATGCGTTGGTGTGATACCCTCAATTTCGGCATAAGGCCAGTCTATAGCATTACGAATGATTGAATGCCATCAAAATCTGCTTTTTTCAAACTACCATGCTCGCAAACGAAATGAAAGGACCGCTTAGTTTATTAACGCTGTGTAGAAGATCCTTGTTACTCTTAGACAATCCTGATTCGAGGACAAGATATCAAGCCTTTTCTGTGGAACCAATACGCGGGAGCTAAAGTATTGCATCTACTGTAGACAAACACATGTGCACATGTAGAGCCTGTTCCTTTGTTTTGATACGCTATAAGATTTCCGGCAACAAAACCCGTATCATCCTGTCTCACTTTTTTCTTTTCTTTTTCCTGTTCCTTCTCTATCAATCCCGCACTACAGCTTATTAGGCTGTTCCTAGAAAATTTTGATTGAGAATGAACGAGGCGTATGATCCTAGACAGGATGATGCTCTACCCGAAGATGCAAGTGAGCTGGCAGTCAGCCTGTTTTACTCGCCGAGCGGTTCTGGAGGTGTAAAGTTCGGCTCTTTGGAGAACTCAATAATCACTGAAATTGAAAAAGGCCGTAAGTCTGAAGATGTATATTTTGAGTGTCTACAAATGCTATTGCTATAGCGTATTGGGCATGTGAGTTGCTCAGTATTCTACTTAAGCCATCACATTTGTATCCCGAAGTCCCCCTTTTATGGATTCGCAGCATACTTGAATAAGACGACAAAACTTGTTTCTTTTCTTTCAAAAACCTATAGCTATTATCATGTTCCCTGAACAAGCTGACGGTGACAAATCTAAGGCTACGGATCAGTGCTACTTGCTCGCAGTGCTTCATCCTCACACAGCGGCTTTGTGGTACTCAAAGAGGTGCGACTACAGCGATCCTCTTCCCCTGAGTCAACTTCACCAGTTATCTCCCCAAAAGCATCCAAAAAGCAACCTGAAGCCCTCAAATGCGACCGAAGACCTCTCCATATTCCCTTCGACGTAATCCGTGAATTCTGTCTCCACGAAGCCCTCACGGCTCGGGCACAGAAGCAGGGAATACATTCCCTAGCCTACAGCTGCGGCATCATAGCAGATCCACAGCCCGAACCGGAATCGCAACTGGGCCAAGCTTGTATAGACTCGCTATATCTCGCCCTTGAACACTCTCCGTTCACGCTCGCCAACCTCCTAGAATCCTACGATGACTCAGGAGAGCTCTTCGTTCTCGCAAACACTAAGCTCTTGTTCCTCCAGATCCTTCGTGGTCTCGCATGGCTGCACTCAGAAGGCATTGTGCATCGCGACCTGACACCTGGCAACATCCTAGTCGATGCTCAGGGGCGCCTCAAGCTGGCAGATCTGGGTGAGGCCAGACAATACCAGCGTACCGAGAAATCATTGCAATCATCCGCCACCAAGGAACCCAAATCAGATGACCAGGACAATGCCAACACAACCGGCTCCTCACATACCAGTCTTAGATTGACGATGACGCGGCGCAGAACAACAATCTGGTGGCGAGCACCCGAAGTCTGTCTGGGCGCGACAAAGTACGGACCAGAAGCAGACATCTGGGCCGCCGGCTGCATACTGGCCGAGATGCTGCGCCTAGAACCTTTACTCCAAGGCGATACAGACCTACAGATGCTCGACCTGATGACCAAGCTGCTCGGCCCACTAGACTCGGACGATATTCACGCGTTCGAGGACGTCAGTGCCGATCCTATCGACCTCGCAGCATGGACAAAAAAACCCCAGGTGACTGGAGAATCAGGTAGTGATAGTGGCAGTCTCGCGCTCAAGTTCGGCGACAAAGCCTCAGGCGGCCCGCTGACGGTCGAGATGCTCCGCGCGCTGCTGGCCTGGGACCCAAGCGGCAGGATCACGGCGGCAGAAGCTGCTTCGGCGTCGTCAATGTACTGGGAGTCTGAGTCTGAGCTGGGCTCGATGGCGAAGAGCTGGTGGTGCAAGAGCCCGAGGGCTGAGGATGCGTTGTTCTTTGCTGAGCCGGTCGTGAGGCGGGTGTATGCTGAGTGGAAGGAGTTTGCGGCTCGGTTTGACGGTGTTGAGCCTCCGTCTGCGTGACCAGGATCATGAAAAGGGTTGACTTCTCGGAGCTGCTGGAAATGCTTGAACAGCGTGATAGGTGAAGTAGAATTATCTTGATCTCTTTTCGCCCGTGGGCGGCTACCTGCCGTGCTAGTACCGGGAAATAGAAACGACATAACTTCATGCTTCAAACGGTTCCTCGCCAGACGCTGTGAAAATGCGTAGCTTCGTTGTCAATCTCAATCGTCCGCCCGTAACTTCTTCAAATGTGCCTGCCTTGTCAATCGGAATAGCTGCCCCTCCAATGCTGTAGACCTTGTCCGTAACATCATATTACCGTTTCTCCCACTCTTGCCATCAAATCATGATCTCTTCACCCAAGCCATTCTTATTATTGCTCCTCCTCTTCACCAATAAGCTCATAGTCACCTTCCATGGGGAAAACGAACACGCTGATCCAGATGCCCACCGCCGTCGCGAGCTTGACCACCCACGCAGCCGTGCACAGCGCCCAGCTGCGATCCAGCTTCCAACCGGGAAAGAAGCGCTCGTCGTGCTCAAAGACGTACGCGATTATGCCCATTGCCGCGATCTCCACAATGCCCACGACACTCAACAGCCCACAGACAACCGGCCTTCCCGCAAGCCTCTTTTGAACACCTGAACTCAACATCATGACGAATGCGACGAGCAACGCGCCATGCAGCACCACGCTGAATGACATCAGGAAGCCCACTGATCGCCATTGCTCGCAGAAAGTCCGGCTCGTGCGGCAGAAGGTGTCCGAGGGGAAGGGATGGCACTCGTAGTCGGCGGATGAAGGAGGGCCGCTGCACTCGGCGTGCAGGCCGAGAGATTTGTGAATTTTCGTACCGAGTTGCTAGGAAGAGGATTGAGTGTCAGTTATGCGTCTTTTTGCGAGTATACTCTCTCAATGTGGACATTTCCCGCCTCTTGATCCACAATGGGGTACGTGGCTGGGCTGGACATACCGTCTCACTTTGGTAGCTGATCCAATTCGGGATCGCAATGCTGGATAGCGTCATGGCGAACGCTGAAGCAAAGTATTGTTAGTATGCCAGATCAAAAAATCCGAGAAGGACTTCTGCAAATGTCATACCTGCCAGAAAGGCGACAAGAGCCGCGCCATAAACCACCTTCCTTGTCATGATGCGTGTCGACCAATCTTTCAGTCCTTTGCTCTGAAGCTGCTGTTGAACACAGATGAAGAGCTGCGTATGGGCCAAATGCTTTGATATAAACACCGAACAGAGGTGATTTCCGAACCAGCTCCAGGTGGGCAAAGTGTTAGGTGTGCGCCTCGGTACGACAAGAAGAGCAACAACCGAAGTGGGCGGCGGTGACGATTGTGGTGCACGCATAAGTCATGCTGCAGCCTGCGGCTAATCGTAGCAGTTTGTTTTACGGCTGACGATACGACGGAGAGCTACCCGGGTTGAGGAGGCTGCGCGCCCTCAGCACTAGGGCTCTTGCAAAAGCCTCTGTCTTCCCGCCTGTCAAAGTGACACCGCGGCCCTCCCTACGGTCTACAGTCAGTAACTGCCCGTGTCCACATGACAGCATCATGCCGCGTAGTGAACTCCGCTTTGTTGGTATTGGCCTCGTATGAGCAGGCTATGACTCTTAACAACCTTGGAATTTTCTTTTCCCCCCCCTATCTATCGAGTTTCACTACTCTATGCGTGTCTCACATCTTCAAACCCAAATCCTAAGCAGATCGCGAAGTTCGAGGGCTTAATCTTCGCTTGAAAACGTCACTACAATAAGGATTCGACGAACAGGCTTGCTTCCCAAAGCCTCCAGTTTTGTTGTAGTACAGAGGCAACATCAGATGATACCGTGAAGCCAATGATGATTCCTGCAGATGATGAGCTAGCACTTCTACAGTGACAGGGCTTCAAGTTGCTGAACGTGAGAGCCTCAGCAACGAATGGTGGTGGCATGGCACGGGAACTCAAAATCCTTTTCGTACCATCACAAGTACCCGTCCGTCGAAGGTCACAGCTGCCTAATTTTTGATGAAGCTAGTATAAATCACGTGATCAAAATTATCCTTCCTGCGCCACACTTCCCCGGATGAGTCTTTATCGGTTTCGTCCGCCTTCTTCCCTTCTCCCCGCGCCGCGCCTTTCCAGGCAATTTCCTCTACTCAACCACTTTGTCCACTATCCCGCTCCGAGTCTCCAGCTAATTCAACTTAAGCCCGCAGCGACCGAACACCCTGCGAGCGCGACATATATTCCGGTCTTCGTCCTTCTCTTACGTTTGTTCCGCTTGACTTCTCGATCGGTTCCGTCCATCTGGCCTCGGTGATACGATCATTGCCCTGCCGCTACGTTTTTGCATGAGCCACACACCGGGTGGTTCGCGGACACTGGTTCACATTCTGTTGTACCACCATCCGAAATATAAGAATATGGTCTTTTCATCAGCAGACCACCACGTACTTCCTACTGTCGCTACTCTATTCAGAAGATAGGGCCTGCACTTCGGCGTGACTCCAATGCCTGAAAAGAGTCCCGAACTTTTCAAGTTCGCTCGCCTCACGCCACTCAACCTCGACGCAATCAAGTGCTTCACGCGAACCTTCGTAGACCTTGTTGCTCGCAACGATGACTACCACCTCCAATTTTGTGTTAGCGATGTCGACCGTGCTAGGTGCATTGGTCGGGCAAGAGACAAGTTGATAGCGGGCGCTGATTCGGCTGGCCGTTCTGCCTCTCCAGATATAGACTTGACGGCTTTCGAGCTCCTCGAAGGCTTCTACGAGCTCTCACTGGAGGAGGACAAACTGCCAGCCGTATCTTCCGGATGGCGCGTGGGTCGGGGAAAGGGACGACTGCAGAATCGAGGTGTAGAGATGTTGATGATGCGGTCTGACGATCACGACTCTGTCTCGATTCTCCATTGTCGGTTTCGACTTCACCCACGCACCGGCGTACTACTGATGAGAAATATGACGAAGGACCATTCCGTCTCCTACCAGTATCAAGGTGAGAGGACGTACCTCACCTTCGGCCAAGAGCGTCCTCTCTGTCAACGTGAGACAAGGTTATACATTGGCAACATGCAATTCCTCCTCGAATATACCGTCCCGAGCCGGCTGGCACAACAGGGCGACTTCATACAAGTCCTACACGACGTCCTTATCGCTGGCCAGGATGAAGGTGAAGATCCTCCAATGACCTTCGGCTTCCTGCCTGGCGACACGTCGAGCAGCTTGCAGAAGCACTTTCTCTTCAGTCCTCATACCCGGGCGTTTGGAGGCTTTGGCTGGATACACGCTGCTCTTAGCACTGAGACTGGTGATCCCATTGCCATCAAGACTCTCGAGGTTCGAAAGCAATCTCAGCACGATGAGGCGGTTCACGAGGCTTCACTCTGGAAGCAAGTCGATGTGAGTTAATTTCTCCATAGATATCTGCCTAATGTCCCTTTGAACTGCTAGAGGCCTTGGCATTTCGTGCTACTGGGATAAAGTCCATTGTTGCAAGGATGTATCATCCCGATCGCTGATGCAACCTACCACATTCACGTCTTTCTTACACCGCTGATGCAGTGACAGGGTACACCCGGTGTGCTTCGCCTTCATGCCCAATGGTGTGAGCATGGAGAGCTAGTTGAAGAGTGCAGGCAAATTACAGAACGAGTCTACTTCGCATCTCCTCTTGGGCGGTTCGACTTCTTGAACAAGCAATGGCAGCAGATTCCCTGGCGGGATCAGCTTACCCTTCTCAGGCAAACGCTTGAAGGGTTGAACGGTCTGCACAAACTTGGCATCATGCATCGAGATGTGTCGAACAAGAACATGCTGGTCATGAGCTTGAAGCCTCCATCCGCTGTCGTTCACGACCTGGGTAGAGCGATCCATGCGCCTTCTGCTACTGACAAACGACTCGGACCACTGCCTTGGGTTGCCCCAGAGGTCAACGGCAACCCCTACGACAAGCTCATAGATGCTTGGAGCTGGGCGTTCTCGATTATTTACGCGTTTGGGTACCTCAAAAGTCATGATACTATAAACAAGGTGACGCCACTGCGAATTGCCAATCTGCATGTCTATCTCGATCGCATGTCCGTTGAGCAACCGGAATTGGCAGGCCTGACTGGCCTCCTGCGCAAAATGATTAGCTGGGATCCTGCGCAACGAACGGGCGTCGAAGCAGCACTGGAGCATCCCTGCTGGCAGGACTGTTCTGATCTTCAGGAATCTGCATCAGTGACCATGACAGAAACGACACGGCCAGCGAAGGTCACAAGAGTTGATGCTGAGACGAGTGGCATTGCCAGTGGCCGGCTTGTGGCTGTTGCTGCTCCTGTAGAACTGCCCTCGACGGCAAGAACGGAACCGACGCAGCTGTTGAGCAAGTCAAAAAAATCAGATACCACAGAGTCTGAGGAGCTATGATGATGACGAAATGAATGAACGTTAGCGACTGGGACGCTGTGATGGCTTTTCTATGATACCACGGAGTTGGATGGGATATGTCTAAATTGGGCCATCTTCTTGATGAAGGGAATCTTCCAAGACAGGGGTATAGGGCAAAAAAATTGCGTTGGTCATTTACAAGCGCGCC
This sequence comes from Erythroxylum anguifugum, assembly GCA_027478595.1. NCBI lineage: Eukaryota > Viridiplantae > Streptophyta > Magnoliopsida > Malpighiales > Erythroxylaceae > Erythroxylum > Erythroxylum anguifugum. Next base: position 16,926 of record JANIPN010072669.1, read on the forward strand.
TTGTCCGCATGACGGACGCGCGAATTTCATGCTTACCGTTCTACATTTTGTTTGATATAATGACCTTTTTGTATATCACATTTGCGACTAAGAATTTTTGTTGCCTGCTAGCTATCACAATCTTGAAGCACAATTCAAACTAAATTTGCGTCTACACCAGCTCACATTTTCTGACCCAGCTCCTGCCACTGATAACCCGCATCATACACCTTCCGCATAATGGTCGACCAATGGTAGGGATCATGAGAGAGACCGGCACTACGACTGAACTGCATCGTACCGCGTCCCCTCGGCACGGCAACCTCCTCATACATTGGGATTATATCCGCAAAGTCTTTGTTCGCCTCCCGAGCCTGGAGCAGCAACTGCGCAATATCAAAAGCATCCAGCATAGCTGTGTTGGCACCCGCTCCCTTGAACGGCGTCATCGTGTGCAGTGCATCGCCCATCAGCGTCACGCGCCGGCCGCCGAGCTTGTTGCCCTCGGGCGCCCACTGGCGCAGCGTCGGCGCTGTGTCTGTGATCTGCTCCGGCTTAGTGTTGGCGATATACGAGCGCAGGCTTGGGTGTAGGTCGCTGCACCGCTCCAGCGCGTACTGCTTCGCCGCCTCACCTTCCTTGGGATACTCGGGCGGTTTTGCAGCTGCAGCTGCTGTTGCGGTGGAACCGTTCCCAGTCGTGGCGGCGGGCTGGTCGTCCCAGGTGATGGACCAGTAATACTTGCCCGTCCTGGCCGGATCGTGGTTGAAATCGCGCACACCGACGAAGAAGTGGTAGCGCGGGTTGTTGGACGTGAAGAAGGCGGAACCCTTCTGCAGAAAGTCGCGGCATTGGGGCTCGGCGAGGATGATGTCTGCGCTGATGGCGCCCAGGGGTGCGATGTGCTCCTTGGCCAGCTCCGGGCCCAGCAACTGGACTCGGGCGCGGCTGCTGGCGCCGTCGGAGGCGATGAGGATGTCGCCCTCGGCGACGCTGCCGTCGTCAAAGTGAGCACGCACACCGGACTTGGTCTCTTCGTATCGGACGAACTTCTTGCCCCAGTTGACGGCGAGGTTGGTCGCAAGCCAGCTGCGGAATGAGGCTCGGTTGGCGCGCATCCAGTGGTGGGTGAGGTCGTCTTTGCCACTGGCGTAGATCTTCTCGATCGATTCGCCCGTCTCGTAATGTACGGCCCCAAAGTTGGCTTTGAGCAGCTTGCCGTCCGCGCCGACTTCGTCTGCGAGCTTCTGCTCCAGGTTCTTGAATACGCTCACGGACTCTTCGAGGGGGGGCATGTCAAATGGGAACATTTTGTAGATACCGGCCAGACATCTGTGAATTTGGATTAGTCGAATATTCGATGATCAGTCTGTAGTTGATGGGAGAGGGCTGAGCACTCACTCTCGCAGGCTGATGGCCCACCCCTGAGTCCGCGAATGAGGGTCCTGGTCCCGCTCGAATATCTCAAAATCGATCTTGTTCTGCCGCAGAACTTGTCCCAGAGCGAGGCCTGATAGGCCACCGCCAATGATCAGAACTTTGGGAGACATTGTAATGATTTTTCTTCAATTCAGTGACAGTGTCGATACTTTATTGGTGACTCCGAGGAATTGGCGCTCTGGCTCGGAAGTGCGTGATGGTGATGCAGAAGTCTTCTGCTATATCAAAAAAGAAAGACATGTTCATCCAACTCTCTTTATACCCTGCAAAGTTACGATAATCTTCAACTTCAGATTCATTTGATGAAGACATTGTCTTCACATCGCGCAGATCAAATCGCGAAAGGCGATTCGGCCAATTTGGAGGCCGAGGCTGGCGGTTGTTCGTGGTTCCAGATGTCGAGATGTTGCATCAGGGATCCGCCACAAACGGAAATAGCCCGAAGCCGCTACTGCTCGTGTCGATTGGCCCAGACCTTCACATCACTGATCGACACGGCGTAAAGCGGAAATACTTTCCTGCATGCCAGAGAGATCTGATGTACAGAGCAAGTCATGACAATGTGTCCGATTTCTACATTTTAACTTTGCTAGATAGAATTTAGACGCCATCTCTGCATGGATCTTGCCGGGAAATGATACCCAGAGGCATTTGAAAATTTATATTCACAGCAATATGGTATTTCAGTGTCAAATATAAAATACATTCTCGAATGTCCTCAGAACTACATGGTTCTCATAGAAATGCAGACCAGAAGTAAGGAATAATCAGAAGTGGGTTGCAACCCCTTTCCAATAGCCCAGTTGATAATGCTGTTCGAGCTGCGTCAATTTGGTGGTCTGTTGCGACCTGGAGAACGCTCGCATATTCGACAAATGAAAGTCGTCCAAGTTGAAGTCCGGAGGCGAAACTACTCTGTTTGTCCTAGTTCGCGAGACTTTCAGAAGATATCCTAGCATGCGGTAGGCGGAAAGCGACAACTCCAGATCGCTAGAACGTCAATGATGTGATGATACACTGCTTGTAGATGCTTCATCTGTGTCAAAACACGTCAAGATCCATTGGATATAGGAGCTTTCACTCATGATCGATGGCCCGGTGGCCTAAGGCCTTTGGCAATCAAATCTAGCATGAATGCAGTATTTAGAGTTTTGTGCATTGCAGAAGTGACCTCATGAATGCATAACGGGAAGGTTCATACATGCGATCAAATGGCGACCACGATAACATGCCGCGGCAGAGATCTTTCAAGACTGCTGATAAATTGCTCCTTGTCAACTGGATAGCAGAGCAGAGCATTATATGCAAGCTTTCCAGCTGTGAGACGAAGGATGTACTGTATTTTAATAAAGCGTTCATAATTGGTGTAACGGTCGCGAAAGCTATATCGACTGCTGCATTTGCGCAACATCGTCATCATACACAGTACTCATTGTTTCGCACCTGCTTAGAAGAAACACAGCGGCCAATCAGTGGCACCTAGAATTTTGTAATGACATTGACATTTATGACTACCGTGCAGGATAAGTCACATAGCTATTCGGCCTTGCTTGACTCTTTTGCGAGCATGAACAGTCAAGGATGAAGAGCGGCGGCATGGGAAATTGCAATTCAATTTTGAGCTGTCTGAAACAGTCTTGCCACCGGGAATCTTGCTATCCGTAGACAGGTGACTCACTACAGAGTAACGAGCAGCGCAGCAGGAAAAATAAGGACGCATAGTAATCAACAATATGACAGCATTGCGAAAGTTGGCGATGTGAAAGAAATTGCGTGGGGTGACAGTCAGCCTCTTGCAACTGAAGAAGGAGATGATGAAGCCTTGGTGATACTGGCGCCTGTGCTGCCTGCTTGCAGACTATGGGAGGATCCAAATTTGGGTTCGTCATTCCAGGCATCGGGGCGCAGCCGTCGGTACTAGTCACGTGATGTGCCACTTGCCATTTCTTGTATCACGAAACCTCCGAGTCTTGGCATCAAATTGTCCAATCAGAGCATCGAATCAACAATGTCAACGGTTCTTGGCGTCACTTGCCACGCGGGTGCCGGAAGGCCGCATTGGGAGGCACAACAAGCGAAGAACAACTACCTTTTATGTCCAGCTCGTCTATCATTCATATTTCCAACTCACTCAAAAACTACGAAACTTGCACGCGACACTCGCAAAGAATCAACATACGAGTTTTCACGACCTCCTGCACTTGACCAGGCGATTTCTCGATCACTGCAGAGACCAGCCACTTTGGCGCGGCTCACCCCTCTCATGCAAAATCTCTCTGGTCGATAGAACGGCCATTTCTCCACATACACCAAGCAAAGTCAAACAGGAGGACAAGCAGGCAGGCAGAACCAGTTCACATAAGAACATGATCGGTCCAGGGTTACCTCCACAGGCACAAGCAGATGCTGACCGAACCTCACGCTGGTCGCGGGCTTATTATCAACGTTGGGCAGCCCGGGTTAGGGCAGCCAAGGAGGACGAACGACAACGAAGCGGTGGCGCCATCATCCCAGACGAGATGATCAACGATCTCAGTGATAGTGAGGATGATCTTGCTGTGCATCGAGCCAGTATGGCTGCTCTCAGACGACATGCTCCTACACCGCCGGCGTCACCACCGGCCAGCCCAGTTGTGTCTGCACTTCCAAATCCTGTCATGAGCCGGATACATCACCAGAGAGACACGCGTGGGAACGGCAGTGTCACCGTTCGTACAGAAGTGGTATCTCGGAGGTTTGAAAACCGAAGCAGCCCATTCTACACGAGCAGCGAAGAGGAAGGAGCCTGCACAGGCACCTTGTCACCTCGGGCAAGACGCAGGATCCTGAGGGAGCAGAGGGAGCTGTGGAGAACTGCACAGCTGACCGAGATGAAGACGCGTTCGCGTGTCAACAGGAGAGGCAGGCAAGGCCAAGGGATCAGGCTGATATCATCAAGAAGCATGGACGGCAGGCTTGCGAGTGCGAGTCCTGAATTGTCAAGGTACGTACTAACACACCTCAAACAGATACAGCAGATTTTGACATTCGGAACAGACATCGACCTCGGCTGCGGAAAACGCAGAGCGGCAGAGTTGCCAAGCGGCAAGTCCATCACCCTTGACTTAGTGCGCCTGTGGAGAAGAGCCGCATCCCCTGACGGGCTTTCTCTACTCTGGTACACCAAACCTGATGACTTCACGATGATACGACCTGATGCTTTCTCTCCACCCTGTATTTCTAATCTCTTCGGAGGCAAGATCATCTTTACATTCTGCATAGCGTTTGGTTGGTTGCGGAGGCTGGATATCGGATTTTGGAGGAAGTATATAACATTCTTAGTATGGATTACACGTGCATTCTCAACTTAGTCTGATCGCTTCATTTTTGTGCAGCACCTGTAAGCGTTGCCTGTCGCCTTATTTGGCGTGGCTGGTCCTTTCGTAGTCTTTTCCAGCATCACATCAGCCTGGTTTGATGTACAGTGTCACTTGAGATGATTGATAGCGACTGTGATCATTCATAATGCTCTTTTGTGCTTTACGTTACGTGTGAGGAAAATTGCCTGCCAAAAGAAGGCTCTTGCATGGTAGTGCATTTGATGCATGCATCCTGCTATTTTACAGGCTGGAAGGTATGTCTTTGCATTGAAAGCTTTACTTTTGCTCATCGCTTGCCACGTCTGTACGCACAAAAGATGCTTGGTTTCCTATCCTTGATTAGTTCAAGGATAAGACTTATTTGCCTATGCTTGGTAATGCCTGGCTTCAATGTGATTCTCCGTATGTACAGCCGTTTCCTCATTTATACATATACAACGTCAGCGCAGAATCTCGATCCTACTATTGATGAGCCTAAAGCTTTGATGTATCGCCCTTGTAGGCTGGATGTCTCTTCAGAGCTGTCTCGATGAATGAAATGGCCTCTTGCACCATGGCTGGACTCATTTCATGCCCTACGCCATCGAAAATCTTGTCAACGAGCATCACGTCGTGTTGGCTAGCAGCCCCTGAAGTACCAATCATGGCCTTTAGCCAGTCTAGAAATTGTTTGCCCATTGAATACGGCACAAGCTTGTCGTCGCCTCCTGCCAGATTCAATATCCTCTTCCCTCCTAGTCGTTGGCCGATCATATCTGCCTGGTGCATCGGCATTGTCCTGCGCGTCAGCAAGCCTGCTGGATCATACAAATCAACTGCATCCAACAAGCTCGTAGGGAAGTCCCTGCTGCCGACAAAGCTGGCACCTGGTGGATCTGTACCTGTGTAGGTCTCGAGCTTGCTGAGCCGGGCGCGGTCCTTCATCAAGCTCAAGTAATCCGGGCAACCGATGACTGCCACGCCTGTAGTGATACGGGGATCTGATAGCAGGCAGTGCCAGACAGCATGGCCACCCAGAGAAACCCCAAGCACCATATGAGTGTCCAGAATTCGGTCTCCTTCCGGGAATATATACGAGGGAAGGTAAGTGATCAGCTGGGAACAGTCAAGTGACGTGCCATGGAATATACTAAACATATCCTGCGCATGCAGCCCATTGCCCCCTCGCCATGCCTCATTTGCCACTGCATCCACTTGACGTACTCCATGATTTCGCTGATCGAAAGTCACGGCGATGAGTCCGGGAGAAGCTGCTTGTGAGCAGGACGTGTTCCACGAGTGAACAATCGAATGGGCGAGCGGAGCCATGGATTCTTGTGTTGCCAGCCGTGGATTCAACAGCCATAGACACGCGATGCGGGAGGTCGATGACGAAAGCTCCGAGAGACCGAATATCGTGCATTTGATTCCTCCGATGACAAATGTCTTGGTCGATACTTTGTTTGGAGCATCTTTGAATGTTTTCTCGACAGGATCTGGGACAGGCATATTTGCTGAAGACGTGTAAGATAGTCGTCAAGCCCTGGCGATGGTCCTCAGATAGGTAGATGGACGAAAAATAGTGTGTAATAGGAACTAGGGCAGTGTGTATATACTGGGTATCAATACTTACTAGTAAACTGCGGATACCTAGGTAGGTAGATGACTTCGTTTATTGAGAAAATATATCTTTCTAGAAGTCACGTAACAAGAGCTTCTAGAATTGGGACTTTGTGTGAGAGAGAAGCAGCTAAAGACCGTAAAGTTGTCTCCAGCTGTTTTGCATTAGAAGTAGAATGTCTGATTAACTAATATTTGTGCGCCACCGCCAACCTCAGTGAATGAGCTAAACTGTAGCCGCATCTTCGAATGTTAGTCTCAGGTTCTCGGTTCACGTCGATCACTAACCTTAAATCTCCATCGGCCGTAAGCTCCGTCAATTACAAGGTTTCCTAACGAGGGTGCATTCTTAACTAAGTTGCTCCATCGGATATCATGCTCCTACCTTCTGATCAATGGCAGGTGTTGCAAGGTTTTAAAGGGGAGGAGTGACCAGGAGCTGACCCGATTCACTTGGTGACACGTGCATGAGAGGCTGTTCATTCGCTTCGTTGATGATAGTACAGAAGTCAATCTCGACATATTTCCATCGCGACCCGCCTTGTGATTTTCCCGCATCACCCTGACCTTTTCCCCTACGACATGAACCAGCGTGGCTCAACTCTGAGGTTCAGCTATCTTTAGATCAAGCTCTCGTCAAATCTGACGAGGGGCGGCTGCCTTCCTGACGACTGTACCACTACACTCATTATCCCTAACTTCAGACAATGGCAGAAGCTACAGCATGGCGGCCCGCCAAGAACACCGTCGACACTCCTGGCTCAGTGATTCCTTCCGACCCCGACGACATAGAGCATATAATACGTGAAAATGGTCAAGAGGAGGATCTGGAGGCACGAGCGGGCCATCGTCTTTCTGAGCTGCCTGAGCTGCCCGAACTGCCTTCCGTGTTGAAGGCTACGCCATCCGACAAGGCGCCCGAGCGGCCAGAGATGCAGCCTCGACGGAGTGTACAATTTGCAAGGCTACCAGTCGACGAGCAAATCGATGGGCAGATCGATGGACAAGCGGAGTCGACGATAATCACTAACGAAAACGCCAACGGCAACGCCAACGGCATTGCCAACAGCAACGGGCATGCCAAGCCTGGTGCAGCTGCCGACTCGAGGGCTAGCCGTACAAGTGCTCTTCTGTCGCGGATAAAGATCCGGCCTCCTACAACGCCCAAGTTTGAGCGTTCTCCTATTGATCTGACATCATCGTCACCGGGTGAGAGGCTGGACCCCGGTCAGAGCTCGAACGAGTACGCCACTCCGGCAGAGACCCCTCGAGGAGTCACGAGCGAAGACGAGGAGGATGCTGATGCGGAAGGCAGCGAGGATGAGGAAGGGCCGAGCAGGTTGAACGCCTTACAAAGGTTGAAGAGAAAGACTAAGCGACCGCAGGGAGGGGGTGAGAGCACGCCAAGCTCACCAATGTTCAGACCCGGCTTCTTCACTTCCTTCTCCCAACAGGCCGGTGAGCTTCAAACGCGACCTGGCTTCATGCGCAGAGCTACAACGACCGACGTTGAGCCTGAGAGCCGTCTCGGCGTCTCTGAGGATGAGGGCCGCAGCAGGCTCGCGCGCAAGACGTCCTCGCCATGGATGCGCGGGAAACGCATCATGCACCGCAGGAACTCCTCCAACCAGCTACAGGCTGCTGATGATTCGTCTCGACCGGGTGCGTTCCGCAGGGCTCTCACAACCTTTGGTCCGAGCCAAACCCCAACTGAGCCAATGTCTCCTTCACCATGGCGTGTCCGTCGGGATCAGACAATGTCTGCCGGTGCTGCTAGGTGGAAACAGATCAAAGCGAGCTTGAAGACCATCGGACGCACCAAAAAGCTGGAGAACCCCATGGACACCATCAAGTCTGCTGAGTTGATTTCGCAGCTAACCGCTGGTGCGCCGGCCGCACTCATGATCGCCAGTATCTTCCAGCGTGATGAGGGCGGATCTAAGAAGATTCCGATCTTGCTCGAGCAATTGAAAGTCAAACTGACTAACAGTCAGGCCATCATCGGTAAGTCCGGCGATCGTCATCTCACCTTCAAGATAGATCTTGAGTATGGTAGTGGCCTGACACGGATGAATTGGAGCATCGAGCGTACGCTGCGAGATTTTTACTATCTTCATCTTAAGTATTGGAAGTACCGCAACCCCGTTAAGACAAGGCGTTACGTCCAGCCAGAAGGAGACGATGCCCGTTCCAAACTGCCACGTTTCCCACGAGACGCTATGCCATATCTTCGAGGAGTTCGCGGGTTTGATGCCAGCTCCCTGAATGTGGCCGAACTTGAGGCTGAGGAGACAGGAGGCGCCAGTACCGAGGAAAATACTGGCCAGAGGCCAAAGAAGAGGAGGCAAGGCTCGATTGGTGGCTTACTACGGCGACAATCTAGCCTGACAGGTGATGAAAGTCAGGGTGAAGGGCTCCGTGGAAGTGGTACAAGACAGAAAGGATCCTGGCCTGAGCGTTCCCGGCGGAGGCTCGACGAATATCTGCAACAACTCATCAGGTATCTTACCTTTCGTCCAGGCACCAACCGTCTCTGCAAATTCCTCGAACTTTCCGCTCTCGGCGTGCGTCTGGCGGCGGAGGGTTCGTATCATGGCAAAGAGGGTCGCATGGCGATCATATCTGGCAAGGGCATAGATTTCAGACGAAAGCTAAAGCCAGGCCTATTCAAAAACCGGCACAGCCCAAAATGGTTCATGGTGCGTCAAAGCTACATTGTCTGCACGGAATCGCCTCAAGACGTTGACATTTACGATGTGTTCCTCGTGGATTCCGATTTTAAGCTGAAAGCCAAGGAGAAGCTGCGTTCGACGACTGAGCCTGAGGAGTCAGTGGTCGGCCCAGACGGTCAGTACAAATCTTCCAAAAGAGGAACTGGATCGCACCATCTCACCCTTTACAACTCGGAGCGCAAGGTGAAATTGGGCGCCAAGAACGCCAGACAACTTGCGCAGTTTGTTCAGAGCATCAGGGCGATGGCTCACAACACCCCATGGGGCAAAGCCAACCGCTTCAACAGCTTTGCTCCGGTTAGACGCAACGTCTTTGCTCAATGGCTTGTTGACGGACGTGACTACATGTGGAACGTGTCACGCGCTATCAGTATGGCTAAAGACGTCATTTACATTCATGATTGGTGGCTCAGTCCTGAGCTGTACCTTCGTCGACCGGCTGCAATTGCACAGAAATGGCGCTTAGATCGACTACTGCAGACCAAGGCCAGGGAGGGTGTCAAGGTGTTTGTAATCATGTACCGAAATGTAGAGTCAGCTATCCCCATTGACTCAGCATACTCGAAGCGTGCACTGCTCGACCTGCACCCGAACATCTTCGTCCAGCGGTCACCAAACCAACTTCGACAGAATACCTTCTTCTGGGCCCATCACGAGAAGATCTGCATAGTCGATCATATGATAGCGTTTGTCGGAGGCATCGATCTCTGCTTTGGGCGCTGGGATACGCCTCAGCACCTGCTTGCCGATGATAAGCCAACAGGCCTTGAAGACTTTGAGACACCCAAGACTGCTGACAATGCCCAGCTCTGGCCTGGCAAAGATTACTCGAACCCTCGTGTTCAAGACTTTTACGCGCTCGACAAACCTTACGAAGAGATGTACGATCGATCAAGAGTGCCGAGAATGCCGTGGCATGATATTCACATGCAGCTGGTGGGCCAGCCAGCAAGGGACCTGACCCGGCACTTTGTGCAACGCTGGAACTTCATTCTCCGCTCGAGGGTGCCAAGTAGACCTACACCCTTTCTGTTGCCGCCTCCAGACTTCGTGCCAGGCGAGTTGGAGAGCCTGGGTCTGGACGGCACCTGTGAGGTTCAGATACTCCGTTCATGCACCGAATGGTCAATCGGCACACCAGGCAAGACAGAACACAGTATTATGGATGCCTATTGTACGACAATTTCACAGTCAGAACACTTCATCTACATCGAAAACCAGTTCTATATCTCCCGATGCGAAGTGAACGGCGTCAAGATCGAAAACTCAATCAGCGATGCTATCGTCGAGCGAATCATTCGAGCATACACTAATGACGAGAGATGGCGAGCCGTGATTGTGATTCCGCTTATGCCGGGCTTTCAGAACACTGTAGACGCGCAAGATGGGACCAGCGTGCGTCTCATCATGCATTGCCAATACCGTAGCATTTGCCGCGGTGAGGAATCAATATTTGGCCGGCTTCGTGCAGCTGGCATCGAGCCTGAAGATTACATCCAGTTCTACAGCCTCCGCACCTGGGGCAAGATTGGTCCAAACCAGGCTCTCACTACTGAGCAACTCTATATTCACGCCAAATGTATGATCGTGGATGACAGGGTGGCCATCATTGCCTCTGCCAATATCAACGAGAGGTCGCAGCGTGGAGATCGGGATTCGGAATGTGGCGCGGTCGTTCGTGACACAGATACGCTCTGGTCAACGATGGCTGGCAGGCCATATCGTGTTGGCCGCTTCCCTCACACTCTACGGATGCGTCTCATGAGAGAGCACCTGGGTATCGATGTTGATGCACTCGATGAAAGTAACGGCCGATACAGCTCTGAGGAAGAGGTGACACCGAAGAAGGCGGCCAGGAAACTTCGCAAGAAACGCGCAGGTCAGTCTGAAGCACACCCGCCAACGGCGTCGGCCCCCACAGCCAGGGATGGATCAGCACGCGGAGTGAGAGTGACGGGTAACACTGGTCTGGATCCCGACCTGTCAACCGAGGAGGAGACAAGGCCGCAATCCAAGGGCAAGCTGCGATCTCGTACAGCTGATGGCCGCAGCTGGGCGCCCACAGACCATGGACGTAGAGCGTCTCATGGTCAAGACTCAGCTCGCCCAGCACCACTGCCACTGCCCAAGCTGCCTCGTATGAAAACGCACGAGCTCGGTCTACCTCAGCTCAGTACATTGCCTGCGCTTCCCGTAAGCGATGACACCGACATAGGAGGTCCGGGAGTACACAAGCTTCTGTCCAGCCAGACGGCTGCTCAAGCCTTCCCAGTCCTGTCCAAGATGCGGCGACCAGAAATTCTCACAGACTGCATGAAGGATCCCTTGAACGATGACTTCTACGACCTTATCTGGCATGCTGTGGCCGAGAACAACACGGCACTCTACCGGGCAGTCTTCAGATGCCAACCTGACAATGAGGTGGTCTCTTGGAAAGACTACACTGACTACATGAACTACTCTGACCGATTCAGCCAGTCGCAAGGAGCAGGTAAAAGCACTGAGCGTCAGGCTCAGGAGGCTGAGGGCCCTACTGGACCTCCAGGCGCCGGAAGCATCAAGGAGAAGGCGTCGTTCAAACATGACGGAATTAACCCAGTCAAAGAGGAAGAAAAGGCGCGCGGAAGGCACGAAGGGCCGATGGATGAGAAAACGCCGTCAACTAGAGACAGCAACATTCGACCAGCAGGAGGTCTGGACAATCTTGGATTAGGAGAGGACAATCGTCTGAAGGAAAAGGTCTCTTTCGAGCCCGGAACCAATGTCACTACCGATGGCCGCTTCTTTGATGCGGACAACGAGAAGGTTTCTTTCCCAACAAACGTCGACAGCTCGGCAGCCAATCGGAACGGGACAAACGGTGGTCAGCAAGCCAATGGGCAGCCAGCCGCAGCTAAGATTCATCTTCAACTGCCGGCTGAGTCGAACGTGTCAACAAGCGGCAGCAAGCGAAGCAGGCGTAACACGACGAGGGGCCGGCGTAGGACGCTGAACAGCTCGACTGGCGAGGTCATGGCCAAGGAGGACGCAGAGGAGCTGCTGAAGCTGACCCAAGGCCATCTCGTCGTCTGGCCGTATGATTGGCTTATCAAGGAAGACGAGGGCGGCAACTGGCTGTTTCACATTGATCAGCTGGCGCCTCTGGAAATCTAGTAAGTCTCTCCCTACTCATGAATTGTACCCGAACGGTGATGTGCTAACAATAGTTTCAGTGATTAAATGAGCAGACTTTGTCCTTCCCACTATCACCAACAGGCGCGGAAGGTGGTCTTCGTTTCGTTTGTCGGATTAGCGTGTACGTTGCAGGCGCATCACCGGTATTTTGGTCTTCATAGCACTGGGAGCGATAAGTAAAAATACATTTGATAAACTGCATCGGAAGGTTGGGTCCAAGTCCCTAGAAAAGAGATTATTGGCAACAAGAATATCATTAATCCTATTCCGCGTTCGAATCTTGATTTCTCGGTGGTGTCACGTGTACTAGGATGCTACTCAGGTCGAGGCAGAGTGGATCATGGGATTCTTCACAACGCTAAACGGTCAGACCACGATGAGTCGAACGAGAGAGATTCAACAGCCAGTAAAAAATAATACTATTGGTATTATCAAGACGTCCAAATCAGCCATTATCCCAAGAAAAAATCGCACATAAAACCCCCTCCCCTTCTTAAATTTTCCTCTTAATCTTTACAGCTGATACCGACCAACCCTATTCCCCGTAGCCTGGGTATACCAAATCGCGCCATCATGATAATGAATTGCGACCTGGAGCTGGAACGGCAAACTGACCGGGGCCAGCAGCAGCGTCTCGGGCTCCACAATATTGACCACCTTGTCCGTCTTAGTGTCTACATAACTCAGCGTATTCTGCGTCATGCTGCTGAACCAGACCCTCCCGTCCGGCGACAACGTGTTTTCTGAAACCAGGCTCAGCGGCAAATTGTTCGGATACAGCTTCACGTCGCCCGTCTGCGGATCCAGCCGGCCCACGCTGTTGCCCAGCAGGCACGTGAACCAGATATACCTATCATCGGTCTCGACGCGGATCACAGTTGGTGTGAGACCCAGGGGCGTGGGCACGGGGAATTCGCGGATCTTGCCGGTGGAGCGGTCCAGCTGGCCGATCTTTTGGCCGAGAAATTCTGCGAAGTAGGCCAGTCCGTCGTGCGCGACGAACATTCCGAGTGGCGAGGAGAATGGGGTGGGTGGGTGGAAGGTGGTGAAGTTCTGGGTTGCGTAGGAGAAGTAGTTCACGACGCCGCCGGTGGTTTGGGTGTAGTACATCCCCTCTGAGTCGGTGTATAGGTCGTTGAAGGGCTGGAGGTTGCCGAGAGGGTTGGGCGGTGGTGGGGTCAGGATGGTCATCTCTTTGGTTGTCGGGTTGAGCTTGACGAGCTGGTTGCGGATGCCCGAGGAGGCGTAGATGTTCCCGTCGGCGCCGGGCTGGATCGCACATGCGAATGCGCCTCGGGTCGTCTCGTTGCCCGGCAGCGAGGTGTAGGGGAGCGGGTCGAGCGTGTAGGGGATGTTGTACTCTTCGACGTCGCCGCTGGAGGGATCGATGCGGAAGATGATGTTGGAGAGGATCTGAGGAGTTTGCGTGCGTATTAGCAAAGGTTCTCCTGGACACTCTCTATTGTCTCGCTTGCTCATCTGTACGACTGCTGATGTGACTTACATCTTCTCCCCAGATCGCACCGTCAGGCCCAGTGCAGAGATCACAAGGTCCCGCCAACGGTGTCTTCATATTGAAGTAGGTAAACCTCGATGGGTCCGCGCTGCTGTCGACCGGGCTCCCTACTACCAAGCAGCCCAAGGCGCTGAGGATTGCGAGCTCGAATTTCATCTTGTCGTGAGTACCTGGACAGAAATGACAAGCACAGTACAGACGACTGTATCAAAGCCACAACAGACAGAAAGGAGAGGAGAGTAGGAACTAAAAGAACACCACGTCCTACCCTTCCCTATAAGAAAGTGGACATCACATCGACAGCACACGGTAGACATGATGCACGCCTAGCTAGCAATAGTAGAGAAAATCCCCAAGCCAGCAGCAGTTACAGAATCACATTTGCCGGGGACAAGCATTTGATCTACTCAGGCTAAAAGCGACATGTCAACACTGATTGACGCAATGAGTCCGACTGATGGTTGCGAGACAGAGCTGGAGATCGACAAGAGAGACAAAGCCATTGGACGGTCACCATGGATGATAGGTCGATCAATCTGGGGTTTCGATGATTGCAGACACAGCCCTCTCGAACTGCCTGTTCGGTGTTATGGACCTTTCCGCTTTGCGCATGGGATCTGCATGTTGGCTGCGGGCTTTGCCATCCGCCCGGATGAGGCGCTGGCACCTTCGTCATCCATGCTAGAGGGGGATGGATGCGACGGGCGATTCAAAATAAATATGCCGAGTATGGTAGTGACAGCTCATTTCAAGTGTACATTAAATGAAATAGAGGTACAGAGTCTTTCGAGAAATGAAGCGTGTGATGTGGGATTGTGGATAGGATGACGGTTATGTTTAGTATACTTACGGGACATGATATTTAATATGAGGTCATTTCGGTATGTATGGCGCAGACTTCTAGTCAGGTATTTATTCAAAGGAGATATGACACACTACTCCGGCTAAGACCGTAAAATCACACTGCTTGTATATTTAAAGTCGACATGCGCCAAAAGTGGAAAGCCAAGCTATGTCTTACTTTTTCATCAAGGACCACATTCAGATCCGAATGTAATTGTGGTTCAGGGCTGCCACTGCTGCCAAATCATTGTTGGACCGCCGCTACATTGCTGACTTACTCCATGGGTCAGTAGCTCAGCCATGTCACCCATTGATGATTGCATACAGTGCTCTGGGCTTCGATTTACTAAGGTTGCTATTCTTGTTATGAACAAATGCTGTACTGCAGTCGTTTTTACCGCTAGAACACAAGATTAAGCTCCTGACCTGAGCTAGATGGGGAGTTGTGCCAGATCGGCATAAGACGTGAGCATGGCGAGGACGGATCTACCTGGGAGCACAAGTTACCGCTAGAACAATGAAATCTTCCGCGCAAGAGTTGGTCTATTTCAAGGCTATTAGCTAGATTTGATCATTATGTCGGACAAGAATTATAAGTAACTGTTCTCAATCTTTTACATCATCTCCACCACAGCCTCCTTACTAAGTTGATCCCAAATATTCTCCTCACCTGAAGGCCGGTATGTGCAGTGCATTGACAGATGTATCCGCTGGCCTTCTTTCCGCTTCTGATAGTCAACACGATGTACCCTACAGTCCTCTGGAATGACGACTCCATCGCCAATGCCGTGCTGCTCCGCAAGGTCCTTTTCGGTGTCCACAGCCCATCGAGCAACGTGCCTCAGAATTGGAGCTGACCAGCATCCTTCCTGTAGATCGTGGTTGTCGAGAAGAGCAAGCGCTCGACGTCTCAGCTCCGGCTCGCGGCATTTCAGCGCTGTTGTATAGACAGGTAGTAGTGTTGTCGCGTCAGTTGCGTGGAACCGTCCCTTGATCCACAATTTCTCTGCCTGCTCGACAATGACGCGGAAAGAGTCGTTCCAGTTGTCGTAGAGACATTCTTCTTGCTCAATACTGTTCGCTGCGACGATTTCGAGGTGTTTGTGGATGATGATCAGGATACGGCGGGCTGGGTGCTGTGGGTTGGCGAGGAACTCGCTCCAGTTGTCCTGCCATTCGCGTAGCTCTGCTTGAAGCGCCATCATCACAGGATAGGCGCTGGCTCGCGATGTTGCTGACGTTTGGCCGTACCTGATGAGGTCTGCGCTTGATCGAAGAAACGTGTACAATCGCAAGCCAATATCAGTCAGTTCGGAACGGGCATCATCGACTGTGATTCTCTGATCTGCGGATTTCTGCGCAGGGGCGATGGAAGAAGGCGATGCAAAAATCGGAATGCGATGTTTATGGAATGTGCTGGCTTCGAGATCCAAGATTTTGTAGTTGTGCAAGCCCTCCTGATCCATGTTCTCTGCAAGCCATTAGTCGATCTTGCCTTTCTCATTTGCTGTATGGAGAACTCACCTCGAACGTCGGGATCTGTCAGACGGAGCACACGTATCGTGCTCTCGACGTGGCGAAGAGCTGCGGCTTCGTCGCCATACCACTTCTCCAGAAGGTTGAAGAAGGTGGTACAAGCCAGCAGCAAGTCTCGTGTGCTTGCATCCAGACCACTGCCAGCACCCGCGCTCTGTGCAGAAGCTATGGAAGATCTGAGCATTCTCAGCCCTTTGTTATACGCCTTCATGGACATCATCATCGCGCGAGTCTCGCCCGATTCGGCTTCAGGGGCAGCTTCGAGAGCCATACGTCGAAAATTGCTGCTCATTATCACGGCGGCAACCATAAGCTGCTGGATTTCCGGATGTATGCATGCTCCGTAAAAGAACTGACGGTGCCAGTAGGCCGTGCCAAAGTAGAATCGGCTGTTTGGGTAGGCAGTCTTGAGGAAAAGATCCACGCATCGCCGTTCGCTGGCGCCCATTGGCCATTGCACCCGAGCGGGCACTACTGGGACGGTAGAGGCAGCCGCCGGCACCACCGATGCTTTTGCGGGCGGCGAGGACAGTGCTGTTGAAGGAGAAGAGGAGGACGACAAAGGTCGCGGTGAAGACGACGTGGATGAGTCGGACGTAGATGCTGCGAGCGACTTGGCTAGGGCAACGGCCTCCGCTTTTTTGTCACTGACTCGTTGCCCGTCCGGCGTCCAGGCGACCCATGCGCCATCCTTGTTCCAGGACAGATATTCGCACTTTCGGCCGGAAGACTCGCATTTCTGACAGTGGGGTCGCGCCTCGTCACATTTCAGATGCCGTTTCCTGAGCGAAAATATCAGCAACCTGCGGTGGCAAAGAGGGGTATTGACGACAACGTGACGGTCATTTGATAGTATCTACATGTCGATACTCATCCACGCGAAGAACGCAAGAGCCAATTGGTTTCTAAGATTTGGCGTTCTCACCTGCAAGTCATACAGCCTTTCCGAGACTTGTTGCGATAGTTGCGCAGCTTCTGCGGCTCTCCGGCGCGTCGTTGGTCGGCCGTTGTGGCGCTTGTCTTCGGGGTCATCGCCATTTTCTAAAAGCCAGCGCCAGCGCTATTCGAGGGCTATTATCCGAGCGATTTCGTGTCAACAAAGAGAAGAGAAGAAGAAGATTGTTTTCGACAGTGACACCTCGCGCACTCTTTGTAAGTTTGACAAAGATCAGCCATCGTGGTGTGACGTTTGCGAGGCTGAGATAGCGACCTCAGGTGGAGGGATTTGTCCAGCTGTACTGAAGCGGAGAGCCATATCTGGAGACGGGTTTGAGTTTCGGATGCGACCCGTAAGTGCTTGCGAAGCCTCGACCAGGCTGCAGGTGACGAACAAGTGGAGCATCGGCGAGGGTGGGTGGCGCCAGCTTTCTTCGACGTTGACTGGAGCGCTTGTGGTGGGCGATCGCCGGTCTCCACTCAAGACTTATCGCCCTTGGCGTCACAGGCCTAGCCGAGGCGGCAAACCCGAATTGACCTGGTGGAAGAGGGATTGAAAAGAAGAGCATTTTTGGAAAGTTTCGCGGAGACAGCTGCGATGTAGTTCAATAATAATGTGTAAGCACCATCTCATCTGGCTGGGGTGTCTTGAAATATCATGTCGTGAGAATCTGGCAAGACTTTACGGAGCCAGCGCCGAGACAGTCTGTGCGCTTCGGAAGACTTCGAAAGCCAGCGGTAACACGGCAACGAACCCCCCCGTTTCAGAAAATGCAGCAGCCGGAAGATCATTCTGCGACCGTTCACAGCCCGCTCCATTGTCTTGCAGATTTGTTTCAACTTTGTGCATTGTGGAGCTTCATGTGGCTCGATAGATAAGTTTCATCACGTGGCATTCACTTGTCCTGCTGTTCGCAAAAGACCAAGAGTTTCGTGTGGACAGAATTGTGTGGGGGTCAAATGTGTACAATACGCAACACAAACTATTCGTTTGGCGGTTTCATTGAACTACTGGTACAGTATATTTAAGCTAGTGATATGTTCAAGGTATCCAACTTGCGGCAGGATCTCAGATTTATCCTCAGATCATCATCATGGTCGCCGTGACCGTGGGCCGCGAGGCTGTGACCGTGCTAGTGATTGTGGTTGCCGCGACTGTTGAGTAGGTAGGAGGGACGCCCCAGCATGAGCAGGCGCTCGAGTACCGGCTCACGATCGAGCATGTGCTGGCGTAAGATGGAATGTCGGTAGGACAATTTGTGACCGCAGTCGCAGATGTTACTGTCGGCGGAGTAGTGAGTGTTGAGAGCGTTGTCTTGGTAGTGCCAGACGATGAGATTGTCTTGGTAGTAGTGCTCATAGTGCTGGTAGTGGTAGGAGCGGTGGTGGTGGAGATAGTCGTCGAAATGGCACCCTTGCCCGTTGAGCTTGTAGAAGACGTAGTCGTAGCTTGAGTGGTAGAAGTGGTAGTCGCAGTTATCACAGAACTTGAGGATGACGACGAAGATGACGACGATGACGACAACGACGACAAAGAAGAAGAAGAAGATGAAGATGAAGATGATGAAGATGATGAGGAGGAGGAGGAGGTAGTTGATGTTATCACAGCGCTGGACGTCGCGGTTGTAGATGTCACGGTAGGTTTGGAGATGATTGATGATGTGGAATCACCCTGCGACACGGTGGACTGGCTTGTCGACGAAGGAGATGTTGTCAGTGGATCTCCTGTAGATGAAGAACTGAACTGAGATATCATTGACTCAGAAGATGTACTTGTCTCCGTTGTTGTTGATGAAATCATTCTAGAATCCACGCTGGTGGTGATTGTCGATTGAGAGTAAGTGACAGTGGTTGATACCAGACTCGTAGTGGAGTCGATCGTTGTGATCTGAGCCGTGGAGGCCATCGTGACAGGATCAGATACTTCCTCTGTGGTGAGCGTGGTTGTAGTTAAGCTTGCAATGTTGGAGCTGCTCGTATCTGTCGAGGTCATGGCTGTCGAGGTCATGGCACTGCTCTCCGGCGCTGTGGAGAGCAAATCAGAGGAGCTGGTGGCCGAATTTGACTCGGCAGATGAAGTCGAAGCCTCAGTAGCTGTTGCTGTTAGTCCTGTAGCCGTCGACTCCGACGTGCTGAGACCTGAAGTCGATATACTTGCTTTCGTATCGGCGGAGGTGGAGCTGGCAGACGTCGGATCAGTTGGGGATGACGAGGAGTCTGTGGTGGAGACATCCGTAGCAGAAACATCCGTGGTTGTAGGAGTGTTAGTCATCGTAGTCAAACTCGCTCCACTAGTACTTGCATCATCCGTGATGCTAGTGAAGCTAGCTGTAGCCGTCGTCGAGGTGAGCATATCTGTTTGAGCAGTTGTGCTGCTCAGTATGTTGGTTGTAGCTGGGCTGGGTGTTGTCGTTGGCTCGTTCAAGTCTGATTCCGTCGTGGAAGTTGAAGATTCGGTGGATGTAAAGGAAGTTGACAGGTCGGAGCTGGTGTTGTCACCAGTACTTATCGTGCCCTGAGTGGTTTGACCGCTGGTGGTTGAAGGCTCTTCTGCGTCGAACTCAGTTGTGGAGGCGGGCTTGCCAGAGATGCCCTGATCAACTGAAGAAGTTTTTTGCGGCTGGGTGCTGCTAGTGAAGGTGTCGAACGTGCCAGTCGAAGGCGTGGGACCCAGTGAGATCGTTTCAGAGATTATTGTACCATCAGTCGTGATTTGCCCGGATGTAGTGCTTGTTGCAAAGGATTCTGAAGAGAACAACGTTGTAGAATGGCTGGTTTGGGAGCCGTCGAAGCTTGTAGTGAGCGTGTCAGGAGTCTCAGATGAGCTTGTGGT
This sequence comes from Erythroxylum anguifugum, assembly GCA_027478595.1. Lineage (NCBI taxonomy): Eukaryota > Viridiplantae > Streptophyta > Magnoliopsida > Malpighiales > Erythroxylaceae > Erythroxylum > Erythroxylum anguifugum. The sequence continues at coordinate 36,873 of JANIPN010072669.1, forward strand.
CGGGACAGTCGTCTCAGATGTCAATGTGGTGGAACCTGGCGTCTTTGAAGTCATCGGCGCCGTGCTCGTGATGGGTATAACCTCGCTTGAGCTGGATAAATCTGCTGTCACAACCACGGTGACAGTCTTCTTGGTACGCTTTGGACATGTATCCCTCTTCCTCTTCTTCTTGCCAGGAGCCAGAACAGTGACTGTAGTTGTAGCAGCATTTGGAGTGAAGGTGACGGTTGTGGTGGACGGAGGTGGCGTGACGAAGCAAGACTGGAATGACTGACAATCGGCAAACTTGTTCATAGTCATGATACGACCAGTGCCAGTGACGGCACGAGCACAATAGTCCTATCGTAGTGCATCAGTCAGAGTACTTTGGGCTGTTTCAGAGAATCCACAAACTCACGGCATTACAGGTGGCGGTACCAGTGGCGATGCCACCTTGAAAAGAGAGTATAAATGCAGTAACAAAAACGAACGACTTCATTTTGAAAACGAGTGACGACGACGTTCTCACAACCAGCACAGCTTAAGCTACTGAAGAGATGGGATAGTACAGTGCAAGAGAAAGACGTAAGGAGATGACAATCTTATCAGACACATTTTCGGTTTCACATAGGAGAGGCTAGGTATATTGCTGGCTTCCAAAGAGGTATGAAGTGGCGACAGTACCGACGCCACCTCCACCTTGACAAGAGGTGTTAATGATGGAGAGGATGTCGATTGGCGATCCCTGAGTTGAGGACCGTCAGTGCTAGCGACGAGACAGCTGTAGCCCGGGAGGGCACGGCGCAACCGCGTCGTGACGGCTCCAATTGTGGGGGAGATATGGCAGCTTATCAAGTCCAGAGCACATCAGGACAGCAGAATGAGAAATGAAGCAAGATATTGGCCTGCATGGCGGCATTGGCATCATGTATTGCTTGTGACTTAAAGGCATTGGATTGGCGCAAACAAGTTTCATTTCCACATCCGAATCTTCCAAGCCGTGGTGGCTTGGAACTGTGGCCCAGGTTCAGGCACGGCTGTCAGCAGCCAGGTGGCTGGACTGTAGATTTGCAGCGGCTCAGATCATGTGATGGATGGAAATGAAATCTACGAGTAGCTTCCTGACATTTCAGTAGTAAGACGAAGATCAAGAGAAGGTCTCATCTCACTTCAAGATGATGTTGCGGCGCCAGGCCACGGTAATAGAGCAAATGTCAAACATGGAGAACCCAAGCGAAAATTAGTACACTGTATTCGCGAATGTAGACCCGCGAGTCGACTTGAACAGATATTCTGACTCTTCGCGAAGCAGAAAATTCTCTGTTGATTTGTGACGTTTGCTTATAAAATTGCTATAGCCTCTTATTTTTTAAAAAAAAAATCCCCCCCCTCCCCGGGTACATGTCAGAATATTCGAGGCATTTTGCTACTGTCAATGCCCTGCTACGATTGTAGACGGCAGCGCGCTTGTTGCCGCCCCACAAATCCTCCAGGCGCACATTAGCTGTTGCGCGGCTGAGAGCCGCTGGTGCATGCTGCCTGCTAATCTCACTGTCAGACCTGAGTCTGCTTGCCTCATTTTGGTTTACAGTCTAATTTTCACGAGAATCATGTCGGCGTCAATAATATCAACTCCAAATCAGAGATAAGATAAGGTCTTTGACAATCTTCATTTCCTTGCTGATCAGAAGGGACAATAGCAAGTCTTTGGTCTCACACGAGGCTGATCAGAGCAGCAAACTATTGCATGTGTATGTCCGAAGCGCTCTCAGCTTCGAGACAAGCGGCTTGCTCTTGTTTGGAGAGGCAAATATGAGCCTCAAGCTTCCTGTGAGGAACTTGTGCTATCAGCCAAGTATCCCATCGATCGCATGGGCATCTGCGTTCTCTTCTTTCAAATCTCTGTTGCCTTGGCCTACTGTACCAATCCATCCTGTGAAGGTCTAGGCCTACAGATCGGACAAAGCTAGGCAAGCGCCGCACCGGAGTTCCTTTGAGTATCCTAAAGAATCGCTCGTCCGTCAGCTTTGTATCTCTGTAGACTCTTTTGTAATGCTCTTGATTCACAGGTTTGCCTGCTATATGGTGAATATCTCACTTGTCATATAACCCTTTCTGTTGGACTGTCTTGTGACACACCTGCAATCTAAAATGCGGTTGCTCATGAAAGTTCTGCTTTGTCAAAACACGGTGATGACGATGTTTTTTCGAGGTTGTTTTCTCGCAGCAAATTGCTGACGTCGAAAGTAGCTCATGTGATCAAATCCTTGCAATATTGAGTGGTTCTTGACGCAGCATGTGCCGACTTCTTTTGCCACTGCAGCTGAATCTGCTTGGCAGCAATCTTTGCACCCAGGCGCGATGAGGCTGACACGCCACCTGACGCCACCCAAGCGAAACTTGGGTCCTACACTACGTATTATGGCGGGGCTCGATGATAAAAATTCGGATTCTCCGCGTCAACCAACATCAGGAAGACGCTCTATTCATGACATTCACAACTTGTATCAAGTGGTACAAATTTGGCCCGTTTGATCCTCGTGAGCAAACAGGGAAGAGTACCGAGGAGCATCATACGAATTCTACCCACTTCCCTTATGGTTTCAGTCCTTAGCTCAGCCCAACAGATCATGATCGAATAGAAAAAGACCCTCGTCAAGCTCCGCTGATCATTCTCCAATTCGTCGAAGCAACAGACAGCCGGAATGCAGCTGACCAGCACCCTGTTTACCTTGGCCACCATCGCTGACGTCGTCTCAGCCAAAGGGTGGTGGATCATGTTTGTTTACGATGGGAAATGTCTCAATGGCAGCAAAGTTTACGGATGCAATGGGGAGGGTGGCACGGGCTGGGTCGACCTCACTGGAACTACGGGCACAGGCAACAACTTCTTCTGTTTCAACAACAACACTGAGGCTTACATCTTGATCTTTCCCACGACTGACTGCCCTGCCAACAAGCGCACAGTCAAAGTCACACAAGGCGACTCAAAGATTCAAGTCTCTGGCCAAATCGGTTCCCACTTCATTACAGACATTGGCTCTTGGATAGCAGAGCAAATAAGTATCAATCAGGGAATGAACGGAATAGTGCCATCAGGGAACATGGGCGTGTCAAGGCAAATCATACCACTTTCCTATGGAAATGGATGTTCGACAGCCAGTTGAAGATTGGTCGTCGTTTGGACGCAAGCCTTTGGTGTACCCAAGTTGATTGATATCCCGAGTATTGCAACATTGCATGGCACGGGCTGGTGATGCTAAAAGAAAAAAAATTTGCGTTATTTGTGTGTTCGCTCAGTCAGCCTTGCCCTAATCCAATTTTTCAATTTAGAAGTTGCGCGAGGGAAGGTGCCGCTATAAAGAGATTGCAAAGGTAGGAGAGAGGGCCAGTTTCCTGTTGTGGTATCGGCATCTATTCCGACTTGTGACCTAGATTTTGTACAAAAATCAAAATCCATTCGAGTGCCAGTGACAACCAAGCACGTTCCACACACCCGCCTGATTGTGTCATGATCATGAAGAGAGACTCCGAAAAAAAACATAAGAAATGTTGGAATACGATTTCATTTATTCAATAGATGGAAGAACTCGTCCTGTGCGAGCAGGAGATGTCATTCCAGCCTCTTTCATGTGAAGGAGATAGATCGATCTCTTGGATCTCCCATAATGTTGTTCATGCCCTGGTCCAGTCCTTGGACATTTAGATATGTTGCCAGGAGCATAGTATCTGATCTTAATTTTCGAGATAGTATTGCTAAAGCGTTCAACTGGATTGTACATACTATGACACTACAAGCTCTATGAAAACGAAACGTCTCAGCAAGATGACATCGCTTACTTGGCTATCACAGGGATCCGACTTGCCATTTCGAAGAGCAGTTCTACCAATATACGAAAGATGACTGGGCCAAATCACCTGAAGCGAGCAGCAGTCAGATTTCGGACAATTTGAAGGTTTGCCACGGACCCGAGCGAGTTCCTAAATGTCCGTCACTGAACTCATCAACCGGCCCCTACGGCGGAATTAAGACGGGATCGTCAGCGGATGCTCATTGCAAACGTGTCAGTTCTGGACAGATTTGCTGAATCTGATATCTGTTACAGACTCCCACGCATTTTAACAAATGCCGTCTTTTGCTTCCGATATTTTGAAGTGCGAACTGCGCTGTTAGAATTATCTTTCTCGCCCTACTTCGGTGCGATTCTGACAAAGACGATCATGATTGTTTGATTCTGAAGTTTTTGCCCGTAACTTCAGTATGATTTCCGTGAAGACACTGAATTGCCGCATGGGTGATTGGGACAACCTGGTCTTGACATGCGTGCTCGCGTCTTCGACAACCGCAAGTGAGCGAGAGATGCCTTCATGAAATGAGACTCGCGATTTGTATAAATGGTGCGACTTCTCTCCTTCTGTCAATTCACTTGTATCAATCCAATTTGTTCATTCAACGTCATTGCAAGATACAAGAATCCCATCCCATTCTATCTTCCACCACCTATTCATCCGTTCCTCAAAAGTCAAGAAGCTCGAACACTATCCAAAATGACTGCTGCACCCATCCGTGTGTCTCCCGCTCCCGGCGTATCAATCGTGCACGGCAACCGAATGACCGCCCTACCGCCTGGGCTTTCCCACCGCGACGGCGGCATCGTCTTCCGGCACCTGTTCGAAGGCGAAGGCGACGAGGAAGATAGCCAGGATGAGAGCGACAAGCCGGACTCGAATCAAACCCGCAGTGACCGAGCCAACAATTACATCCTCTCCCTCGCCACCCAGCACGCCTTCCAGTCTCCAGTCCACCACCACAACTTTGAGCAATTCCGCTACGCAATCAAAGGAGACGTCAGTCTCGGACCGGGCGCAGTCATCCATCAGGATGAGCTCGCGTTCACTGGCGAAGGCGTCTACTACGGTCCCCAGGGCGACGACGACAATGAGCGCGTCATCCTGAATCTGCAGTACGGCGGATGTAGTGGACAGGGGTAAGACCCAACTCTTATATCCCTTCTTCCCAACTCCCTCCCCACAACACTCCCAAGAACCTCAAAAAAGATACAAACCCTAACACCATTGTATAGCTACACATCCCACAAACCCCTCCGCCACGCAAACGTAGAACTCCAAAAATCCGGCTCCTTCCAGCAGGGCAAATACCTGTCCTCCACGCCCGGCGCCCACCCAGTCGACGGGTACCAAGCCCTATGGGAACATGCCAACGCACCAGCCAAACTCATCTACCCAGCGCCCCAGTACGACAAATCGATGATCATCAAACCACGTAATTTCTCATGGGTGTCTGTGCAAAGTGTCGCGGGAAACGTGTTTCGCAGACACCTTGGAACCTTCACTGAGCGCGAGGTCCGTGTGCAGCAGTGGCGGCTCGAGCCGGGCGCGGAGATGGTGTTGCCGAAGGTGGGTGGGTATGCAGGGGAGGAAGTGGAGGCGGAGCAGTTGTTGTTCGTGCTCAGGGGAAATGGGAAGGTGTTGGGGGAGGTGGTGGAAGGGGAGAGTGCGGTTAGGGTGAGGATGGGCGCGTTGGTTGCAAGAGATGGAGTGAGGATCGTGGCTGAGGGGGATGAGGATGTGGATGGAAGGGGGCAGGGGGAGGAAGAGGCAGAAAAGGGTAAAGAGGAGGAGGAGGAGGAGGAGGAGGAGGAGGAGAAGGAGGATGGGGCGATGGTGCTGCTTCATTGGATCTTGCCTCGGGTCTAGTCCCATTGCTGAGTACTGCTGCTATTGGGACTAAGCCAACGGAAAAGGTTGGCTTCCACTAGCAATGACTAGCCCGTATTACTTTGGGTACACTCCTATTGGATTGCAAAAGAAAACCCACTCTTTTGATGACTACGACGAGCCACATCAACAAACGCTTTATGCAAAAAGACCAGTAATCGTCATGAAATCATGAATAGTCTGTCTAACTCAAACTTGATTATAGTATTGGCTTATATAATAGCCTCGTACAATTTGTATCACACAACACCAGCCACCCCAACAATCCCCCTCTTCACCTAAACACAGAGCGAAACACGCCCTTGGCCGTAGCCTTCTGCCTCATCGTATTCTCCTCCATGAACTCCTGATTCTTGCCCACGACATTGAGGAACACTTGATCCAGCGTCGCCGGGCCAATACTGTAATCCACCACCCCGAGCTCCTCCTTCGCCTGCTCTACCAGCCTAAACAGCCTGCCGGTCTGCACGCCCTGCGTCTCGTTCGACCAGGGCACGCTAAAGCGCATCTGTCCACCGAAATTCCTGCGCTCAGGCACCGCGGCCGGGAACTTCTCGTCCACCCAGCGCTGCATTTTGGCCGTGTCTTCCGCGCTGGTGTACGGCGCGTCGCGGTGGACCAGGTGCACGAACGCCGCGTTGCCGTGGCGCGCGCGCAGATCCTCTAGACCGCCGAGAGCGAGCATGCGGCCGGCCATGATGCCTGCTCGGTCGCACAAAGCGTCGGCCTCTTCCATGCTGTGTGTGGTGATCAGCAGCACGCGACCCTGCGAGATGGCGCTAAGTGTGCCCCACAGTGCGCGTCGCGCCGCGGCGTCCATGCCGGAGGAGGGCTCGTCGAGGAGGAGGACGGTCGGGTTGGCGACGAGGGCGATGGCCAGGGACAGCTTGCGCTTGGTGCCGCCGGACAGCTTGCGGGCGAGCTTGTTCTTGTGCTCCTCGAGGCCGAGGCGTCGGATCAGCTCGCGGATGTTGCCCTCGACGTCTGTCACGCCGCGAGCTCGTGCGTAGAAGCGCAAGTGCTCGATCAGACTGAGCGAGTCAGTGGCGTCGAATTGCGGACACACGCCCAGGTGGTTGATGGCTGCCACGGGCTGCTCGTGCAGGTTGTTGCCGCCAATGTCGATGGATGAGTCGTGCCCGCGGTCGGGCCGGAGCTCACCGCGGATGAGCGAGATCATGGTAGACTTGCCAGCGCCGTTGGGGCCAAGGAGGGCGAATTTTTCGGACGGGAGGATGCCAAACGTTGCGTTTTCGACGGCGACGTTCTTGCCAAATGTCTTGGATACGTTCGAAACGATCAGACCCATGTTCTCAGGCGCAAGGCGAGAAGTGTCTTCCACGGCATCCTCGCCCTGTCCGCGCAGCTCGGCTGCCTTCTCGACATCCTTCGATTTGATCTTGGTGCTGCGCTTGCGCCGGATGCCAAAGACTTCCAGGCTACGGCCAGACTCCCAGAACATGAGGAAGGCGGCGAACACGATGAACTGAAATATCAGATAGAGGATTGGAGCGCCGTAGATGCCAATCTCTCCCGGATAGCTGGCCTTTTCGAGGCCGTGGCAGATGAGAGAGTACTGGTTCAGAGTCATGAACACCGCCCGACCAAGGTTGGCTATCGGGAAGAAGAGGCCGATAGTGTAGTGAATGTAGTTGAACCAGTTGTACGTCTGATCCGGAGGTGCTGCGTCTGACGCAAGGAGGTATCTGTGTGTAAAAGTTAGCTTGCTCTTCGCTTTCTTTTATTGCACTACCTTCTACCTACCCGAGATAGTACAAACCCGCCACAATCACTTGCACGAGCGATGTAAATGCAAATGCTGCAAGCTGCGAGCTGACAAAGATGGAAATAATGTATGAGAAGGCTGTTCCTGCGAGTCCGTACAGGAAGAAGCAGACGAACATGTAGCCTGGCGCATACCAGCCGCTCCACTGCGAGACCCAGATGCCAATGGACAGTACGCTGATGAGTAGTACAAACATGAAGTCAAAAGCAGAGTGTGCAGCCCAGATTGACGAGGCTCGGATGCCGTTGCTGTAGTGCATCGCTCGTACCTTTCGGATCCGCTCTGCCGTTGGGTAGAGTGCGAAGAACCCAGGATAGAGCGAAAAGCCAAGAATGGTGAAGACGGCCACCAAGGAGGTCGTACTGTCATCTGGCGTAAAGGATTGCTGAAAGGGCTGGTACGACCAGATGATTGTCTCGTTGAGAATGAGGTTGTGCAGCACGGACTGAACCGCCATTGCTTGAAAAGCGCTTTCCTGATAGACGAAGAGCGGTCTTGCTGGATCGTAAAACAGCCCACCACCATACAGTCTCGAGGTATTTGCCGCCACAAAATCATTAAATTGCTGCAGGCTGTTGACCTGTCCGGCAGATGTCACATTGTTGTCGCATTCGTAGTAGCAAGTTCTGGTGTTGTTTGGAATTGCCGCCTGCAACTTGCTCGCGGAGAGGCTGTTGGCGGGACCCCAGACGAATTCTTGATTGTAGAATTCGGAAGGTGATACACTCGAAATATATGGGGTGTAGAACTGATCTCTCTGGGAACATGGTATCCCATTGGCGTACTGCCTTTGGAACTCGGGATCCTTGAAGAAGCGAGTCACCAGGCCTGCAACCGCGAGAGAGACGATGAGAGCACAGATATAAGGCATGTAGTTGTGCTTCAGGATCACAACGCGCTTCATGAACACGATCCAAGTCTGCCTCAGGGGGCTAACACCTCGGCCAGTATCGAGGGTGAACCCACGCGCCTTGCCAGTGGGTGCCATGGAAAGAGTAATGTCATCGCCATCTTTGCTGCTCTTCTCTTGGTCTGACTCCTCATCGGCGATTCTAAGTTCTCGCGCAAGGTCAGAGTCGCCCTTCATTTCCTCTGCGAGCTTGAGGAAAGCCTTTTCAATGGTCGGACCCTCCACACGGTAATTTGAGATCTTTCTTTGCTCCAGAGTCGCAATGAGTCCGGCAAGGGTGGCCGAGTCGGGTGCACTGAGGATTGTGTGGTTGTAGTCTGTGCTAGTCTTCACCTGGGTAGGCATAGGAATGCTCTCGATTTGAGTCGAGTTAGGGAACACAATCTGGAAATCTCCGCCAAGTTCTCGCTTCAACGTGGCAACGGAGCCTTCGGCCTTGAGGTGACCCTTGGAGAGGATAGCGACATGATCTGCGAGGCCCTCAGCTTCATCAAGGAAGTGAGTGGTGAATAGCAGCGTGCGTGTGCCGCGTTCAGCGAGGAGAATGTCCCAGACCTTACGGCGGGCAATGGGGTCGATGCCTGAAGAAGCCTCGTCAATGCAGCAAACCTTGCTGCCGCCAGCAAGCATCATGGCCAATTGAAGCTTCCGCTTTTGACCTCCGGACAGCGTCTTGGACAGAGAGCTCCTCTTTGGCACAAGGTCGCACCCGGCTACCAGCCTCTCGACTTCGGCCGCCCGATCGGCGCGTGACATGCTTTGTGGATGTTTCAGGCTTAGGAAAAACTCAACATGCTCCTTCACGGACATGAGGTCCCACATGATGTTCTTTTGGGGGCAGATGCCGATGCCTCCAGTGCCGTCAATCTCGATGGAACCGCTGGTGATGGACTCCATGTTGGCAATGCAGTTTAGAGTGGTCGACTTGCCAGAGCCGTTGGCGCCAAGAAGCACTGTGATCGAGCCAGCGTAAATGCTGAGCGAGACCTCATCAACCGCCTTGACCGTCTTCTTCTTGTCCTTCAGATCTTTGAAATGCTTTGAGAAATTGTCCAACTTTACAGCGACACCGTTCATATTGCTGCCGTCGCCGACGGTGCGGTTCCTGTTCGATGTGCCGTGAATCCAATGTTCAACAAGGGCACCAAGCACAGGGTAGACAAAAATGTGGAAGACAAAAAGACCGAGGAAGGCGGAAGCGGGGATGGACCACTGCTGAATGTTTGGCGAGGCCTCGTTGATCTGCAGTCCAGTGCTTTGGATCTCCCAACCAGCTGCCTGCACTAGGAAGAAGATGTAGGCGCAAGGAGGGAAGAGGACAGCCAATGCCCACGCGCCACCAGTGACAGGGGTCGGGCTCGAGTAAAGACCAAATTGGGCAGCGAGAGCAAGAACGAGCGCAACAATGATGGCAACTCCTGCAGCGACTTGTGCTTTGCGAAAAAAGCTGCTGGCCAGAATGGAGAAACTGGTCAATGCCAGGCCGCACAGAATGTACAGGGCGACGACGTAGCCGATGTTGGTGTAATCGAAGATGATTGCAGGCAGAGCAGCACCCATGACAATCCAGCTTGGCAGGTAGATGATGTCAAAGGCCAGATGTGTAGACAGGATCCTCGCGGCGATGCACTCCCACCGGCGACGGTTTGGCATCATCGAGTCGATTAACTCAAGGATGCCAGACTCTCGCTGATGGCAGATGTGTCCCACGCAGTGATAGACTAAGCCAGATAAACCGACGAAGTAGGCAAAAGCCAGGATGAACTCGATCTCATCCTGAAAGCCTTCACGCGAATATTTTTCTGCTTCGGCTTCGGTGTCATAGGTGTATGGGTACTGCATGACCTCTGGAATGGTCTTTGACTGGTTTGTGGCGGCGATGGCGGTGTCGATGGCGCGCTGGAACGGGAGCAGGTAGACTTGCAGATAGTTTGTATTGGAGTTGACGTCAAAGTTGGCAGCGAATGACGTGTCGGCATGCATTGTGTAGTTCCATTTGTCGCCATGGCTAGGAGAGCTGTGGAAGGTCACGGCACCAAAGCAAGGGCTGACGCCACCGTTGGTCGAAGGGCAGAGGGTGTTGAGCTGGGAGTCGTCCGGGAGTACATGGAGCTCTTTTCCCCCGCGGGTGAAAATTGTAGACAAGTTCTGAACAACGGTGCCGATATCGCCATCTTTGAAGCCACCGTCAATGATGACAGCTCTGTATCTTGAGCTGTCACTTAGCGGAAGCGCGTCGGAGAGTGAACGAACAGGCGAAGGGCTGCCGATACCGTTATTGCCAGCAGTTGATGTCCAGTTCTTGATCTCAGCAATAACAATGGTGTAGACAATTGGAAGAATGAGGGCACGCAGAAGTGTGCTGAACCAGCGGCGTTTTACCACCAGTATCAGATCTTTCTGGGTGAGCGCCCAAACCTGGTTGAGGAACTCCATCGTTGCTTTTTGCCCGAGCGGCCAAGAGAACGGTGGAGGTTAAAGATGTGTAAAGCCAAGTTGCTTGAAAACGAAAGTAGACTTGTTCACAGAACGAAAGGAAAGACGAGGGTTAATGAGAGAATCGATAATCAACATATCCGGAAAGAAATGACAACCACAAGCTATAGCAAAGGGTTCAATAAAATTAAGCTTGAGGCAGTGGACGCTACATGTAGATAATCGTGGGGAGATTTGCATGCGCTAGCGGTGCTCCGAGGAGGCTTTGAACGTTTGTCTCGAGTTGGTGACATCAAAGTCTTCTGCGACAGTCCCGAGTAAGTAAGACGATTTCGGGTTCTTGAACCCAATGTTGAAAGTCCTGACGGGATTTTGGGTGGACGGGAATCACTTTCTCGTCTGAGACTTGCCGGTGCAGGAATACCCGCAGGGCACAGCCTTTGTTGGCAACACATTGCCGTATGTGATTGGAGAGCCTCCACTGGCGTTGTTAGTTCAAGGAGATCGATGTCGCTCCGCTCATGCTTCGCGCTGCGCTCAGCAGGACTTAGGACGGAGCCGCAAGAGATGTGATCCAGACGGTCCACTGCTGTTACTTCACTGAAGAAAAACCACATCACCCTGCAGGACAATGCAAGGCTTGCGTTCAAGTTGATCCCGCGTATCTTCACACTCTCGAAAAGCGTGGGACAAGCAGTAGTGTATGGGGTTTTTTGGAAGTCAAGAGGACTGGAAAGACTATCCTAGTCGTGCCCAATACGAACCATTGATTATTGCGCCAGCCTTGCGAAGATCAGGACGCTAGTCCCAGTTGAATACTGATCGTCATTAGACTGTAGTGGAAAGCCGTCCATTCCCATGATGGAAGTTCACGTGATTTGAGGCTGAGCAAGACTTGGCATAAAGCTCTTGAAGATCGCTGCGAGGAACCGAAGATAGTTGCCATCGAACTGTGTGATAGATCCTCTCCGCTTGCATAAGATGACATGAGAAAGAAACGGGCCTCCAGTAGAACCAGCAATATTGGTTTGCATTTCTTTCGCATTGTTAGATACTTGCAAAAGCACGGAGACTGTAGAGAATGCGAAAATAATCATGTGTCAAGCAGTGCGATCGCGCAGTCGCGGATGTCTGTGTGTACAGCACTCCGCCTCTCGCTTAGTCTGTAGCGATTAATGTGATCATACAATGAAACAGTGCCGGTAGCGAACTGGAGTTTTTCTAGTATAACAAAATTCTCGATCTCAGTTCAGGTCTGACACTCAAAAAAAGATTGTGTAACGTCAAGCCAATTTGTGGAACAGGTGAACATCAAAAGTCTTGCAATACTTTGAAGGACAAGTCGCCCCTTTAGAGACCATTGAGCAAAATGAAATGATGCGACTGTCCCTCACTTCGCTTCTTAGAGGCTGGATTCGATGGTACATGTCGATTTCGGGTCTTCTGTTCAAAATGGAATATTTATTTGTGCAAGTTTGAACACCATCCCACTCTCGAGATTAACCCCGGATCGCAACGGAAACCCTTCTCCTCAACTTGACAGTGAACAATGCCCTCTGTTGACGCTTGAGTCTGGACGAAGATGCAATGAATGCCTCCTTGTTCCATCGCATCCAATGATAGTTCGTCTTGATTCAGACTGTCAAATTTGTCTTTCACTGGTCCCCTGGGACTCGGTAAATCATGGACGACTTCGGCACAGAGCGCAGCTTTCAAGCTGGCAAGAAAATTATTGAACCATCAGTAGTTGATATGTGACGACAGCAAAACCCATAACGGCCTTTACACGGAAGGTCCCTGGATTTCAGGTTTACTGTACACAGCCTCGGCTCTGGACAAATATAACGGATCATCACTGGTGCACAGCCCCGTCTCATGCGGTAGGTAGGCAGGTACATCATTTGTTCTCGCCTCGACCTTGTTGATTGCCAGCTGAAAGCACTTCTTGAGTCTAACTTATCTGGCTATTTGATAACCACGTTCAAGGGAATTCTTTTATGTAAAAGGCGCAAGAATTCGAGTATGTTGAATCACTTGTATGTTAGCTGTCTGACGGAAGCTGAAATCCTTGGTCTACACTACTGATATTTCCAAGCTCTTCTCTTCTTGAAAAGCTCCAAGTTACAGGGTTGGCATTGTGCATCTCATACATGCCCAACCTTGAAGGCTTTCGTTCGTCTACGCAATCAGTCTCTTTTGCCGTGTCTCCCTCTCATCCTGAACATCCCATTGAGCGGCGTCCAAAATAGCATCTGCAGCAATGCCACAACCGTAGCGAGCAAGCTCAGCGCGCCATCGATGTCGTTCGAATGTGTGGATCTCCAGAAGACGGCGAATGCGACGGGACCTGCCAGCAGCAAGATCTGCCACGCCATGACCCGCCGGAAAGATGGCTGGAAACGCACATCGAGTCCCCACATGAGCTCGTCTTTAGAGTGTGTGTCCAGCTGGAAGGCTCGTCGCCGCTTCGGTATACGATTGACAAGCGTTCTCTGACTGAACGATCCACTTCCACCGCTGCCTCTGGTTGGACAACACGACAGTGGGTCAAAATGATAGACCAGCCATAGGTGTGATGTTATTTCGTCTGATGAATTCGTCGTGCTTATCAAGTCGAATGACGGCTGCTCACGATTCTTCTGCTTCGGTCCTTGATTTCTTTCCTTCCCCTTCCCTTTTGGCGCTGGTCGCTCGCATTCATACTCAGCCATGTGACGAGGAGGTAGGCCCCGGGCACCTCTTGCGAGGTATCCAACTCGGATGCGCTGGAAACAGGTCGAGTCAGCTCCAGCAAAATCCCAGGGCGAGAAGTAGTGCGCAATAAAGCCGCGAAGCCGTCGAACAGCGGGTCGGAAAGCCGCCATAAAAATGCTGTCATCGACATCACGCGGTATTTTAAGGATGCGATATCGCAGTCGGACTTCACCAGTCACAAGCAGGACAAAGAGAGAATGTGGATCTTTCACTTGTTGTCGCGGAATTCGTTCTTGAGAGGGGGATCTGTCAGGGTTTGAATGTGAAGATGGTGGCTCGAAGCGGTCTGGCGATTCCTGAGAAGAGTTGTGGGTCGAGTTGCTGGATAAACTGGACTGACTCGTGCTGTCACTTGCAGCGTCTCCACTTCCAGATGAGCCATCGCATCCGACACTGCTCGTCGTTGAGGTAGACGAGTGACAGGAAGATAAGCTTGCATCGTGAGGACCAATATGTCCTTTCGTTGTAGACCATTCGCTTGCCGCTATAGCGGAAATAGTGTCTTGATCATAAGACTATATTCAGACCAGATTAGAGACATTCGTATGAAATTGAAACAGTCTCATGTGAATGATACGAAACGTATGTTCATGCTCTTCGCAGGCCATTGCATGCTAAAACAAAATCTCAGAGAGAAGTAAGAAGTACAATCAAGCACCGAAACGGAGGTAGATCCGCAGCGGGAACGAACAAGAGAATTCCATACCTCATACTCCGCTTGGACGGGAAGGCGATTTTTGAAGATGCTCTTTCTTGGGGGCTTCAGAGGATACCAGTCCCAAGCGCAACCAGTATACTGTTCCAACGAGAGTTGAACTCTGCTTAACCAAGAAGGGTGCCTATTCCGTGTCTCTGAAAGACCACGACCTGCAGCAGCTGACTGTGAAAATGTTTGCGAACTCGACCTAGTGAAGTTGTATCTTGGATCTTTTGTGATTGGCAACCACGTGTGATCCACACCCTGATCGCTTTCTTTTCGAAAATTGCTAATCTCTTTACATTTTTGGATGAAATTCTCGATACAAACCCAATCTTCAGGTGTGCTGTCTTGGGAAGTTACATGATGTGACGTATTGTGCCTGAACTAGGTTAGATTACCAAGCTTATTCATCTCGTTTTCTGAAAAGCTCCAGAAAGCCGAGTTGGGGAGTGGTGTTGCGCTTGAACTGACTCATGTGAGCTTTTCCGGGCACACTTGCGTTGCTGATACCGTAGGTATGTGAAGTACATGGCTGCAGAGTAAACAGCGAGTCCAGAAAGACAAGCGATTAAAAGAGCGATGGCGGACCCAGCAATTTGTTCATCAGGTTTCCGCATAGGTGATTCGATATATAAGTAAAGGAGAGCCAATATAGACACAGGCATCGCTAGAAACCCCATAAAGTCGCATTTGTGGCGAATCACATCTTGAGTGAAGTGACCGTATCTGTATGCGAAGGTGAAGAGCTGCAAAGCCACATGTAGTACAGCGATGCAGCCGAGAATGGTGTCCAGGCGAACCTGTTTGTAGTAAACTGATATCCACTCATGCCCTCGAAACATATGGAGGCCAATCTTATTGCCGCGAAGAGACGCTAATTGGCAACACCACAGTAGATGAGACCAATGATTGCGAGAATAATTTTGCAGATCGAAATAGAGGTGATGGTACAATGCTGCAATTTGATACAAAGGGATGAAAATCAAGCAGCAGCAGACAAACCACTTGGCAGAGATAAACGACATCTCATATTTGAGATGATCAGCAATGAAATGCCAATTCAGCTTACGTGCCGAGTAGGCAATGAGGCCAAGAAATACCGCACCGCTGCAAGCGATAGATACACCGGTCAAAGCAGCGATGCAGACATCATGACAAGCTTTCTTGTGAAGCCATGGAGGTAACAAACTGCGAATCAACGGTGCTGAACAAGAAAGACGTGCAAATGAGCTCGAGGCTTGGATAACGATATGCCATATCATGAAGAAAAGACCACATGTTAAGGCATAGTTACAAAGGCAAGAAAGGGAGAGCAATGATCGCATGATTGGCGGTATTGATTCAAGGTAGGAGAAATGGGTGGAGGTTTTTGTGTTCAAGAAACAGAAAGAGCATACGCAAGATAGTTAAAGGTAGCGAAACAACATAGTGCACCGACTGGTCAATCCAGTAAGTATTAGTAGAGCGTCGCAAGCCATGGCGATTTGTTTGTAGCTTTCCATTGCCTTGTGAGGCTGTGTGCATGCGGAGTTGAAGGCAAGGTTGAAGAGAAATCAGCCCCGCCCGTCATTTTGCGTTCCAACCTGAAAGGCGGACCGAACAAGAACTCAGGGCCACATTCGGTCTCACAGCGAATGGTTGTATGCTTCTAAAACTCGCTAGATGGTTCGCGAGGACTGGCGTGTGAACAGCTCAAGAACTCGAATCCGAGTCGTCCTGTTTACGCGTTTCTAGTCCTGGTCCGAGTACTCACCATGTGCAATAATGAGTGTTGAAACAAGTCTTGATTAACCCTCGAGACTTAAGATGGCAATGCAACCGATTGCTGAGACAGCTGTTCATGCGACAAAGACGTTATTATGCGCAATCCTGAGCTCTTGTGTATGTAATACATATTACGAGGCTATCCTTTGACGAACGAGTAGCGGACAGGCTTCGTCGAAGGAACGATGAATGACAGAGGTGACGACCAAGGTGACGACCAAGGTGATGACCAAGGTGACGATCGGCATGAACACTGCTCTAGTCATGCAGGGTATCATTAAAAAAAACAATGCTATAGACTCACGAGGAGGTGAAAAGAAAAAGGCTACTAAACAAGATGATCTCCTTCCCACTCAACACCAGCACTCTTTCCAATACCATAAAATCTTCCAGCCAGTGGCAATTGACACTCCTGAAGTGAACAGCAGACCGTCATTTCGTGAGCGACAGGCTCTTGGCCGGGACAGAGGTTTTCTGGTATTGGTGTCTGGTTGTAGTGAACGTTGGAACCATCAAAATTGACGCATGAACCTTCTTCCGCCTCTTTGCGCAGACCAGGCCGCCGTGTGGAGCTCGCCATCTTCGTCTCGACTCGTTCAGATCTCTCGTATTACAGGGCTCACTGAAAAAGCCTCGCCCATGTCGGGCAATCCACCAATTTGCGGTGTAGCGTCGTCTTTGGGAGGTGTTGGGGGTGGTCTTCCACCATAGACGGGCGCTTCAGACGTTGCCGCTGGTGGTGGAGGTGGTGGCGGCGCATGGCTGGGTGGGGGCGGCAGCTCTTTTTCCTCGTTACCTAACGACGATGCTGCTTTGCTGATGCCTTGCCTCTGTTTGCTCTGGCTGCGTGCCGACGACTGCCTGGTCATGCCAATCGCAGGGCTGTTGACTGCGCTCCTCTCCCGACTACGTCCTCCAGTGCTGCTGTTCTCGCCGTTAACTTCTTCGAGCACTGGAAGTGTGACATTGCCAGCGTCCTTCGTGCCCAGCGTCCGTTGGTGCTCCTCTGCGACCGAGTCTTCTCCCGACCGGCGAGCCTTTCGTTCTGCCAGCTGCTGTTGTGGCGTCATTTCGTCTGTTGGCGACCGTGGTCCCTGCTCGGAGCGACGCTCAGCTGCTCCATCCATACTGTTGGATCCTGCTGCATACTGAGAGCTACTCAGCCTTGGCTGTGAGTGGGATCGAAGTGAGATTGAGTGTCGACCCCGTTTCTCTCGGCTCTGGCGAGCCTCCTCGTCCTGCCGAGCCGCTTTCTCAGCGGCAGCTTCCTCATCAGTTTTGGAGATACCCTTCATGAATGCGACGAATCGATCACCGTAGGCATCTGGCTTGACGGCGGAGATAGCATTCTTGTTGTTGCTGAGGCCCTTGACGAAATGTTCGATGCGTTTCACCATGCCGTACTAGTATCGATTAGCAGCTACTCTTAAAAATTTGCCGATAATTCTGCTACTGCGTTGCCTCTTCTTGACAGGAAAAAGGGAAGGAAAATCATTGGGGAGATTTGAGAGCGTGTTTTGCTTACCTTTGTCAGACAGTCAATGATGCCAAGATAGTAGATCTCGTTGCCTGGAGCCCCGTTGTCGTGCTCGGCCTGGATCCCACCATCATCTTTTGTGAAAAGTCGGCTTGTACGGTCAACGGCATTGTTTTCGGGCATGTCGATTCCGCTTTGGTTCATGGGAACTGGTTTCTCGGTTCTGAGAGTTGCTCGAAGCTCTCGTGCAGCTCTGGTCCTCTCGGCATTGGAAGGCGACCTGTGAAGAGGGTTGGCCTCCCTTGAGCCACCATCCTCGCTCCGCTCTGAACGACCACCAGGCTGGTAAACCTTGAGAGTCTTGTCTCGGAGGCCTTCCTCATTGCCTCTGCTGAGATCGTGGATACCCACCAACAGACTGTAGTCCATAATGCCCAGCTCTTTGAGAAGTTCAACATCCCGCTCCATCTGCTGAATGAATTGTGACTTGATCATGGGCCCAAATGCGAGGTGATGCTCGCGTCGCATCCAGTTCAAATCCTTCAAGGTCGCGCGCGGGTTCTTCTCCAGGTCCTCCTCCTTCAGCTCACGTCCCACCGTCGAGCCCTTCAAGTCATACGTCTGATGGATGTCGCGGTGAGGGGGAAACAGATTATTCATAACGACAAAGTGCGTCTTGTGAGCGCCCCAGGTGCTCTTGATCCGGTGGAGGCCGTAGAATTGTGAGAGCAATGTGTTAGGGTTGTTCTTTACATGCTCAAAGTAGCGTGGCAAGATCTTGCGCAACAGCTTATGCTCTGCGTGGTGGACCGTCTTGATGATGTACTTGTAATCCCGGGAAAAGTAGAAAAAAGATTTCGACTTGCCCGGGGATGCCAGTTCGCTCAGCAGAATCTTACTCGTGAGAGACACCAAGTAGTCGGCAGGGTCGATACCGAACATGCTGCGCAGCTCCTTGAAAACTTGCGGGGCGTAGTCCTTAAATTTGAAGTCATACTTGGCCGAAGGAGTCAGCTCAGACCCGGTGACATCGAACGCGTATTTGTGTCGTGCATTGAAATCGGCATGGTCGAGCGGGTGATCCCTGATTTTTGCGTTCGTTCTCGAAACAGTGAAGCGGATGCCGGTAAGCATATTATAAGCAGTGACCCAGTTCTGGTGGTTCATGTCGACCCGAGTCCCGACCAGAACTCTGTCCTCGTCCTCCTCTTCTTTTCGTTTCCGACGCGCTATGAGCTTCTGTTTCATCAGCTCGGCTCGTCGTGCCGCATCCTCATCCTGAGGGACGTCCGAATGTGATTCCGGCTGCAACGATTTGCTCTGTCGTCGAATCAGGTTCATCGAAGCCCGTCGATGGCCCGTAGTGGGCGAGACATTACGACCCTCCTCTCCGCTGGATGCGTCCCGGAAGCTACCTCCAGCCGGTAGCGCATGAGGCACTTGAAGGGTATGCCGTTGCTGCAGTCGAGGCATCACAGGGCTTATCGGTGATGTTTGGCCTTGATCAGGCCGTGGAGCTGGTGGAGACGATCTTCTGTGTGCTGCAGCAAGGTGGCTTGGAGGCGAAAGGAAGGCAGCTCCTACCGGAGCTGGTGACGATGGAGGGGTGCTTTCTGATTGTGCTCTTCGTCGCCGAGTCTGGGTGACTGTGATTGGAGGCGTCGACTTCATGCTTGGCGGAGGATAACTGCCTCCTTGAGAGGGCGGAGGAGGTGGAGCATAACTTGGCGCTGCAGGTGGTGCCTGTGCTGGCGGAGGAGGTGGAGGAGCATATGACGGGGCTTTGGCTTCGTTCGGTTTGTTTGAGAGGCCAGTGGATGTAGACTGTCCGTCTGGGGTGTCGGAGAAACCTGAGTCTGCGTCGTCATCATCTCCATCGAGATCGTCGCCAAACCCCTCTGGATCGTATATCTCAGCCCCTTTTGGTGTGGATGGGTTGCCTCCTTCTAAAGATTTCGAATTGGCGAATTTGTTTGAATAAGGACCGGGAATTTCGAACCGACCCTCATCCCTTGTAACAGTAGATGTCAGACCGCCTTCTGTTGGCGACATAATACTCGCACCGAATGGCGGCATCGAGTAGCCTTGTTCGTTGACCAAGAAAGGACCTCCTGTGACAACACCCTTCTTTTCACTCGGGTACAGGTCGCCTAGGTTCAGGCCAGACCCGTTGTGTGAAGAAGCAAGCCCTTTGCTATCCTTTCTTTTCTCAGCCGATTCTAAAGCAGGATTCCCTTCGCTGGGTATAGTACTCAGTGCTGAGGCCATCAATTTCTGCCCAATTGTCAATTGCCTTCTCGCTCTCTCCCTCAGCCTCTCAGCTGCTCTTTCCAAGCTCTGGCGAAAAGTCTCTTGATTATCGGTGCGATCGTCGCTCGTGCTGGACGTGATGTCGCTGTGGCTAGATTTAGAGCGCAGTGAAAGCTTCTAGTTTGCGTGTGCGCTCATTTTCTTGACTGGAAAGTTTGATGGTAGTGGTTTCAGGAAGTTTTGATGGAGAATCCAGCTGCTGTGATCGGTGCAACGGTAGATACGAGAGAGGCCCTTTCGGGTATCAGGCGCCGACGTGTGCAGGAAATGCAACAAAGATGGCAAGCGTCGGATAAGCAACTTTTCGACGCTGATACGGTTGCAAGGACGTTAAGATCGGCCTTTCTAATTATTTTTTGACTGTTGTCAATACACCTGTGGAGGAATGATGAACACTGCCGTCACTGTAAGAGGGAATAGTAGATGCAAAGGTTGGCGGAATCGACACTACAATCTTGCAAAGAGAAGACGACTACGACGTACGGGGGTGGACGATGCTGAGGGCCACCGAACGGACGAATCAGCAGGCGCACGGCGTTTGTGCGGATTGGCGCCGGGGCTGCCAAGTACTTGGTTGGCTTGTGAGATTATTGTTGTGCTTGACGGCCTCCCCGGGGAGATGCGGAAAGGGTTGCTCAGGGGGTGGGCTTGCTGTGATGACGCACAATTCAGTGGTTCTACGTGTGCGACAACGACCGCTATTCGACTCCTCGTAGGGGTCAGTTGGCGAGAGACGCAATGATAATGGGGGTAGTGAAGCCGACAGCATACCTACTAGTACTAGTACTACTGAATCTTTGTCCCAAGTTGGAATTGCGCCATGCAAGCGTCTACCCATCTTGACTTGCCATGATGGTCTGCGTTGGACAGATTATACAAGTCGCAAGGTTCTTTCCTGTCCGTCAAATTGGCTTCTTTGACGACTTGTTTGATCCAACGTTCTCAGGTCGCTGGCATGTTAAGAGCCACACATTTCGCACCTCCTACCAGTTGAAGGCCGCATGTGCGATGGTTTCGTGCGGTTATGACCAAAGGTCAGAACCCTTTTTAAGGGGTTGTCTGTTGGGAGAACGCCTTCTTCATGTCTTCCAATACCTTCCTTTCTCTTTCAACCTCTTCACGCTCCTTTCGAGCCTTCTCCATCATCTGCTCTACCTCTTATTTAAGCCTTAGGCCATCTTCTAATGCCGCTAGTCGAGTGTTGATGTCTTTGTTTTCGGCTGGGCTTTATACGGCGCCCATAAGTTGTGCAGCGCCCATAAGTTGTGCGCCTCCGCCAAGAAAAAGTCCTGCGGCGGCAAACATTTCAGCCACTAGACTTTTTTTACTTGATAACGAGGGTGCACTCTTGGCGCATCGAATCTGCTTGAACACTGACGCTCTCTAAGCTATGATAAAGAGAAATGATTTCATCTGGTTCTTCTACTGAATTATTATAAAGGGTTGGAGTAATAATCGTTGAATCAGTGCTGAGTGGTTGATGAGTGTGGAAAGAGAGAGAGAGGAAAATTCGGGCTCCGGACCTGCGTACTAGCCCATAGATCCTCAGCCACAGGCCATTTGGATGGCTGTGCAGCGCTGCGAGCCACCATCCACTAACCGGAAGCGGATCCCGAAGTACACGTGATTTGCGTCACCGCCCAACGTTCTCTTACGAGTCTAACTCAAGGTAAACATTGGGACGCGTACCACCACTACCACAGGAGACACCGCGTCCGGAGAGGTAAACAAAACCTGTCGCAATGAATCAACTACTGGTGATCACAGTCACATGAGAGGAAGCTAGGATTAGAAAATTTTAAGTCGCTTGTCATTCATCCATCGTCAACGCCTGCCGCTTGAACCTGCGGATGCGTTCCCTAATGAGCACAATGAGTTGGTCGTAGTCATCGCTTTTGAATGCCACCTCCCTCGCAAAAGGAGAAGTGTCAAACCATGAGATCCTACTGCCCATCTCACCCTCCCATCCGTCCGCGTGCTCGGGTCTTCCACCCCTGCATGTGCATGGTGTATCTTAAGACGGAAAGAAAAAGAAAAGGCCCTAATACTCCCCATTTCCCCGCAAATCACTCTCCTCTGCTTTCAACCCGCCCAGTATCACGCCAGGAACCAGAAGAACATCATACAGTACCAAGGAGCCTCGTTTCCTTCCTTCCCAACAGTCGACACCGGGTAGTAGAAGAAGAAATTGAAATTAACCCCCTAGAACCGTTTGAGACAAGAAATAAAAAAGCCGTAAACAGGAGAAAGAACAGATACAGGAAACACGTCACATCACTTCGTCAAGACAAGTGAATGTCAGGTAGTTCATGCCTCGGTCTTTGCCGGCGCAGCCTTCTTCGTGGCTGGGCTCTTGGCGGCTCCCTTCTTGCCGGCGGCGCTGCGCTTAGCGCTGGTGGAGCCCGGCGTCGGGGCCTTGCCCTTGGACACACGGCCGGACTTAGTCTTGTTCAGGACAGCCGGCTGGTCGACAACGGCGGGAGCAGAGCTCGGGGCCTTCCTCTTGGTGCCAGAGTTGGCCTTCTTCGCCGTGGCGGCAGTAGCACCAGTTGCAGCCTTCTTGGGCTTGGCAGCGGCAGGCTTGGCAGCAGCTGGCTTCTTAGCGACGGTGGCCTTGGTCTTGCTGGTGGTGCTCTTTGCCACCTTCTTGGTGGTGGCACCAGTAGTGGCCTTCTTCTCGCTGGGCTTCGCAGCAGGCTTGGGCTTCTTCTCAGCAGTCTCCTTCTTAGCTAGCTTGACAGGGCCAGATGGACCTAGGAAAGGGTTAGACAATATCCTCAAAGTAGAAGGGGGAGAAGGTCAGGTCTCGCTTGAGGGACAGATCAACAGTACGAAAGGCTTACCCTTGGGCTGAGTGAAATCACCCTTCTCGACACCTGCCTTAATGGCTTTGTTGAAAGCAGAGTCAAACTGAGCACCGGAAAGAGTCGGGTGGTAGTTGCCCTGGATGTACTTCTTGAGAGCTTGACGGCTGTAAATGCGAGTTAGCAGGCTTCCACCCAAGTGCGGGGACGCTCCACCGTAAGCCTCAGCGAGCCGTGTCCAAAAGGCAGCAAGCGTTGGTACAAGTGTGCCATAATAATCAAAACTTACCTAGATCCGTTTCTCTCCTTGAGCTGCAAGGGGACAAGAATGGTTAGCAAGCATTTCAAATGCAGAAGCGATGTGTTGTTGTGGCCAAGTGGCTACGGGCGCAAAGTCTTGGTGGAGCGGCCCGCGCGACCGACACGTCAACAAGGATTGTCTTAACTGGCGCCACTCACTTGAATGATTGTTTCCTTAATCATATCTGGTTTAAGTGTCAGTAATTGTTCGTCAAGTAATAGAAACAAATCCTGAACGCGACACTAGAGAGGTTGCGTCCAAGAAAGGCAGAAGAATGCTCACCCTTGTAGGACGGCTGGCCGGAGGCCTTCTTGGTAGCAGGGGCGGCGGTGCCCGTCTTCTTGGTTCCGACCATTTTGATATTTGTGTCGATGAATAGGTAGAGCGGTCAAAAAGCTGTCGATTGATGTATGTATCGAGGAAAGTCTCGAGGTTTGAAGCGTGAATATGTGCGACGATGTTTTGCGGGGACAGATGGCGAGGGAAGAGATGGGGGGAAAGGCCGGGCGATTATATAGTGTCGCCCGACGCGCAGTGATTTGACCCAAACAGCCACGCTGATTGGCTGCAACGCCGCGCTCCTCGATCTCATACTCCCTGCACTTTCTCTGCCCAAACACACCCAATCTGGCCTCATCTCGGTCACAGAATTGGCGCGGTAGCTTCTCTGTGATCATGCGACCCTGATGCGATAAGTTTGAAAGCTTTATCAAGCTCTCTACTCCCGCACTGCCTCGTTCAAGACCATCTCGGGCGCATCAGGCACCGCACAATCAAGCAACCGACCCCCCATTTTCAACAAGTTGGGAGCCCTCAGAGCTGTCATATTGACAATTGGGATCTTTCTAGAGCTCTCATGGTGCCTGCAGTAGCGTCAGATCAGGTACAGCGACAATACAAGATCCAAAACGGCGAAAAAGCAGCCTCATGACGCCCATAACTGTCGCTGCGGCCACATGATTGTGAAGCTGCTGACCGGCAGGTGAGTTGTCGGACCTTTCACCTAATTTCCTCATTAGGATTAGCCAAACTTGCAAGGTCGAGAACGTGCCAAACCGAGCCAAAGCCTGGCGTCAACTTCCAGGTCTCCATCACGTTCCGCCTCTTTTCGTCCCCTCCGATGTCCTTCCCCTCTTCGACTTTTCGACTTTGTCTTGCCCATTCTCCTCGCTCTTCCCATCCGGGCATGCTTACTGCCGCCGGTAGCTGGTGCTAGTGACCTTCATGCCGGCTCTGGCTTTTTCCCCTTCTTTTCACTATATTGGCGAATTTTCCTGGCCCTCCATTTCGCCAAGAGGAGGACCAACGTCCTCCGCATTCTTTGTGTCTCCCGTGTCTACACATCCATACGCAAAACACTTGGCTACACTCATCCCTTTACTCGCCATTGATGACCTGTTTGCCAGCCGCTGCATGAGGCGGTGAGAAAATTTCTCATGCTTATTTGTGTCAATTATTCGATCTCGCTCATCTCGGCTGTTATGCTACTCGCTGGATTTTCACCTGAACATGGTGTAAGATGGCGAAGATGCCCACATTATAGGAGATAGAGTCACCTCCAAGCAGCTGCCTTGATACCTCTTTAGGAGCTACGGTCACAACGCTGAAGCAGATCGTACGGAGAGAATACATATTATGATCATTGCACGTAGCTCTACAGCAATTCCCTCACGCTCTTGTCCATTTTTCTACTCCAAGGCCGCAGCATCGAGGCAATAGCCATGGAAACATGATAAGGCTCTTCAAGACCTCGCCACTGCCGGAGATTATTTAAGCTGGCAGACAGCCCTTGAATAACTCAGCCTGACATATCCGATCTCCCTGGAGACAAGGAAGTCAGCTGTCTTTCTTTGTTGTCCTCTTAAGCTTTCGGCGTGCAGAAAGATCAATATCGCCTATGCCCAGTCGCCCACTCGTATTACGCACGTGATGTTCATGACAACGATCATCCATCGGGCTCTAGCTCCGACTCTCCTGTGAAGCTATGGCGCGCTGTAGACAGACCAGAGGTCTCCACTGTTCGCACCAACAGCTCTCAGCGCACAAGACCTACACAATGCGCAACGTCTCAGGGTGATAAACAACTTTGCTGCGCTCGCATGACACTATCACCAAAATCAAGTGCCCTCGTTTGGGCCATCTGCCAATCAGCTATCTACTTCCTAAGGCACTCATGCACAGGCATTGAGACACAAATTCGGTGTATTTCGAAAGACCAAGAGCGATACCTTAGGTTAAAGTCACGGTAGTCACGAAACTCACCTGCTTTGTACGCGGGTACCTGGATCGCTGGCCTGAACAGAAACAACGGGATCGATAGGCGCGAGATAGCTGGCCGCCTGCCACTGAACGGGCCGAAAAGACGGGCGCCACGGCCAAAAGCAAGGGAATTTGTGCTAATCTCCCGACAGGTGACTAGCCCCTCGGAGTCAGCCCGAACTCCACCCCAATCCAGGTCAGTCACTTGCCTGCCGTTTCCGCCCACCTACCTACCTAGGTAGGTAGGTTCAAGTTCCTGGCCACTTGCCTTGTTTGTAGCAGCCCTCATTTCAACATCGAGAGATCAATACTTGCCCAGATACCTACATAGACAATCTGAAGCAACCGACCACGCCCGTGATGATGATGGATAGTCACAACCGGAACAATCGCTGCGACGGACGCTTTCATTGATGAGTCTCTATACTTATTCGTGAAGAGCTGCTGCAACAGTATCATCACGACAAGGCTGGACAGAGAAACTGCATGTAGAAGTCACGAAGTACACAGATGTCATCAAGCACTCAGCGTTCTGAAAGAGCTGAAATGAACAAGACTGAGCCCATTCTGTTCCGTTTCGGAGCTACTCTCCGCAGCTGTCACGTGCAGCTTTCCCGCCTTGACTAATCCAAGCTCTATGGTAACGTACGTAACTGCTCCATTGCACGTTCCATAGTTGGCTGAGTAAGTCATCTTTGCGGACACTCCAGACCATTATTCAGCCACAGGGTCTGTATGCATCGAAAAGAGTTGATGCTTTGCGGTTCATGCTCGCCTACTGTTGGGTCTGGTATTGGCATCGTCATTGAGGTCGTATATCGATGCTTTTGTACCAGTGAAGCTCCATGGCGGGGTTTTGCGTCCGTATGTATCGTTTTGGCACGATATCATGCATCATCGATAGCTCATGCGGTCCAAGATATAACAACTCAGCGGTTGTCGCTGATTGTTTCATCAGACTATCGTGAATCACCCTTTGACTGATCATCATCACAGAAAATTCATACCGATTTGGACAAAGCGTTTGTATCATACAACCATCGCAGTAGTCTCTGTTTCCTCCATTTCTTACCTTGAACGTCAGCAATTGAGCTCATTGAATTCACGTTCGCGACATGTCTTCCCTTCGTGGTCAGATCGTCGCCATCACAGGAGCTGCCTCGGGAATCGGACTCGCAGCAGCCCAGCACCTCGCCTCTCACGGTGCATTGCTCTCCCTCGCCGACGTGAACAGCGAGCGACTGGCCGAGATTGCCAAGGAGCTCCTGCCAGCATACGGTCCTGCAGCTGCCCAGTCAGCCCCTTCGCCCGTTTTCGTCCAATCGTTGGATGTCCGCTCCTCCGAAGACGTCGATGACTGGATTCAAGCCACCATGAGCCACTTCGGAGCCTCAGCCCTTGCTGGTGCCGTCAATGTTGCCGGAGTGATTGGAGAATCCACAAAGCATGGCGGTGGAAGCTTCCGAGAGGTGCCGCTCGAGGAGTGGGATTTTGTCATGGATGTCAACGTATCCGGCATGCGCAACAGTATGCGTGCGCAGCTGCCTGTGATCAAGAAGGGAGACCCAAAGAAGCAGATGCGAGGCGGTGGAAGCATCGTCAATATCGGGAGCATTGCCTCTCACCATGGCTTTGCTAATCGGCCCGCGTATGTCAGCAGCAAACACGCTGTTCTGGCCATGACACGAGCTGTGGCCATTGAGGAAGGGGCCAATGGGATCAGATGCAACTGCTTGGCTCCGTAAGTCACACTGCCCGGGCTCTTAGCTATCTAATGAAAAAAGAACTGACAATGTCATTCAGAGGTTTCATCAGGACGCCAATGACTCAAGGTGTCATTTCAGAAGACACGAAGAAACAGAGGGCTGACATCTTCTCCGAGAGAGCCTCGCTTGGTCGTGTTGGCGACGCAGATGAGATTGCTACCGTGGTAGGCTTCTTGCTTGGTGACCAGTCGACCTTCATTACTGGAGCTTTGATTCCGGTCGATGGGGGCTGGATTGATGGGCTGTGAGTTGTGGTACATATCTGGCATGAGCTTTGGAGGCTAGTGAAGTAGTTGGGGACAGGTGAGATGGCTCCCATGTGTAGGTCAGGATATCAAAAGAAAGTCAATCAAAGATACTTGATGCTCAATTTCGAATTCATTTTGGGATACAGAGCACAAATATCTCCTTGCACGGCTTCTCCGATGCCTGACCTGCTTGTGATAGCGCAAAAGCTATATGGCACCGTACTGAGATGATACAAATACATACAAAAGTCAAATTTCTCTGTTCGTCTCGAGTCATCGCCGCGAGTTTCCTGTCCCGAGCCCATCTGACAGCCTCCTGAACAGATTGAGGTAGCCCGAAACTCGCCGCCTTTCCTCCTCTTGATTCATCACAGCCGGGTATTGTGGAGCCGCACCCACTCCCGTCCGCGACTCTGTACCCACTTGCGTGCCCGCTGAGCGTATCGGCCTTGCCGACCCATCGCTTGCCTCCTCTTCATCGAGACCTAGCTCTTGATCTTCCATCCCCGGCATCGACGGCCGCGTCCCCTTCTCTCCTCTCGTCATCGCAGTTGTCGAGAACGTCGTGGTGCCAGCCTTAGAAGGTGGTCGAAACTGGCCGCGCAGGAGGGGAGCAAGTGGTGGCAGACATGCAGCCAACACGCCGACGGAGCCTTCGACCATGGACCAGACGTCCGTGGGCGTTTCAGCTCCGTGGTGGTTGCCGGCGCCGCTGAAGTCTTTTGGGGTGGCTACTGCTACGAAGACGAGTCGCACGATGCTGGATGCCGTGCTCAGAGTGCCGAGCAGGAAGATCGCTGTGAGACCGACCTTTTCGCGGCGTCGGATGCGGAGCTTGCGGATCTGGGGATAGGGTCTGTGAAGGGATTAGGTAAGACCGTCAGCTAGGAATGAATGAATTTAATTGTTTTCAAGAGAAGAAATCAGGGTAAAATCGGTGGTGTTACGTACAGAGCAATGACGATTATGTCAGTGAATGTATCAGTCACGCCAAAGCTGAGATTGATGTATGTCGTGCTCAGGCAGCTGTCTCGTGCGTCGCCAGGAGTCCACAGATGGTACGGCTGGGTGCCGCAGGCAAAGGCTTCCAGAAGCATGAATGTCAACGCCCAGACGATGATGAAGACAATGATCACTGTCGTAATCTGCCGAAACCGGCGATGGACATGGAAGATCCGGCGGAAGAAGAAAAGTGCCGAGAGCTTCATCATTGCGTACAGAGGCTTTTCGAGTATGACTTGCGCATATTCGGACTATTCGATGTCGGCCGAGTCAGTCATTTGTATGGGAATGGCATAAGAGGGATTGCATTGTGTTCTCGTACCTTGTTTTCAGCTCGATACCGTTCCGGGGGTATCTCGCCCGGAAAGTCACGGCCAGAAAAGCCGACTGTTGCACCTGATAACTTTGTCAACTGTGGTCATTCTCACATCTGTATCGCGTTTTCATACCAACAACCAGGTTCGCACCATCAGCAAGGGCAAAAATCACGGCAGCGATGGCAAGCCAGTCATCTGCTCCAATATAAGTCGGTGCTACCTTCAGTCTGACCCAGATGCGGAGACAAACAGCAACTAGAGCAATGCTTGGAAGCACAATTGAGATCACAATGATCGATGTTGTAGAGTAAGCCATCATCAAGGACGAAGGTTTCCAGTAGAGACAGGGTTACTGGCATTTTCAACAGTGGAAAATGAAGGCTCCGGGTGTAGGATATACACAAGAGAGTTAGTCAAGTTCCTCGGCCAGCTGTCCCTGCAGAAGGACTGTAACCAAGAAGCGAAGTCCGTTAGGTGTCATTCTTCGAAACGATCTGGTATGCCTTGACTGCCATGAACGCAAAATCGAGGCAGGATAGCTGCCCACCCATTGTACAAGATGGTGTGTGCATCGGCAGCCAAGGAACAGGCCCATAAATTCAATGGAATGCGATGAAGAAAACAGGAGGAAGCAACGGCTGGTGATGATAGACTGCAGCCACATGTTTGCCAAGGTGACTGTACAACTTGATGGATAAACGGAGATTCTCCACCTAGACCGAAACAGGAAAGCTAACTCCATGTAGCCATAACATAGAAGACTATCTTGGAGAGTCATCCCAGTCGTACCCTGGTTGAATATGCCCTGCGATCCTCTGCCCGTCTACCCTGATCACGCGGCAGGGAACTGCAAAGGTCACCTACCAATGTTGCACGGCCTCCGGAGCGGGCAGTAGGGTAGCGGACCTTCTAGACTTGACTTGGATTTATTGACTACGGATACTGCTGTGTTCAGGGTATTCCCCAAGGCGCAATTTGCGCAGTGCAAGGCTTTGTGCATAATGCTCCAATTCTCAGTGCGGATACGGTGCGACGTCACGAGCGGGACCCAGGCAACGCCATGGGCGGTGGTTCGCAAGACGCATCCTAGCGTACCACAGAAACGGTTCCTAAGCGTTCTTAATTGTCCACATTCCTTTGATCCGCCTTGTTAGCAGAGGACAACAAGCTGCATGAGACAGTCGTCGTGCGGCGAGCATGGCTAGCTTGAGCTTGGCCAGCGACGTTTTGCGTCATTCGAACCTGATCAAGATGGCCAATCTGATGTTTCTCTCACCAAAGCAATTCGAATTGAAGGTGAACACATTGATCATTTTCACACCCATTTTGCATCGCTTCACCCATGTGACTTCTTCCACTTGTACCTAGAATCGACGACGAGTGAAAGACTGGTGAAATGAGCCGTGGTTTCAATTGGTGGCCTACCGATTGCTTCCGCTTTCACTCGCACCGCTGCAATGTCACCAAAATAGCAACATTGATACCCATGGACCTAGCCAGGTCCTTGAGTAATATCTCGATCTATTGCTCTCTTGGACAAAATTGAAGCCTTGACGAAAGAAATCTCGCTTGAAGGGCTGAGAAGAAAATGGCAACTATGCACTTTCTATGTTAATCGAAATGTCTTGACAGCACTGCTCCCGTTTTACGCTTTATGCCAAGCACGGTCTTGCCTCGAATGCAATTCGTGTTCTATTTGCGACCCAGCAGCTGTTTGAAGACGAAAGGGACAGCGAGTTAACAGCCAGGGCTCAAGAGGAAATCAAGATGGGATGGTTACTATCTGCAGGATCCGTATTGCTCCATCCTTGCTGATGCCGTATTTGACGGCAACATCGTCTTTTGACAGACGCTGATGGCGCGTGACACTGAACTTCTTTCTCTTGCAAGTACCGGCCATCTATCAACAAGTGTAGTCGAATACAGTTACCACACTCTAACATTCCTGATTGGCAAAAGAGATCTAATTCCATTCGGCACCACGATGTGAGATTCATAACATTATTACTTGTACTGACAGACATCACAGATCTCTGAAAATTCCGACCTTGAGCTATCGACTTTCGCGACTGTCGCATCTACCAGCAATACTAGCGTAACTGATATTACGGCGATGGTGGTACCGCCTGAGTTCAGCTCAAGTGCTTTCTGAATCAGGAAAAGGCATCAATACGTGGGCAAGATCTTATTTCAGCTATAGATTCAATTGTGGAGAGTCTGATCTATATTGACGGCTGAATGACTTGTCTTTCTCGTGTTCTCGGACTCCATAAGCGTCAGATATGGTGGTAATATTACAAGTCCTATGTCAACAAAAGATTGAGATCATTGGCTTCAAAGCCTCTACGAAACCCCATTTGTCCCTCACGAACACACCATGGCTGGGATCCAAGTTGGTCGTTGGGCGAGGGAGAGATGCTAATCGAATCTCGGAAAGAATTCAGAACGGTTACGTAATTTTCACCCGAACAACTCATTTATTGAACCCACTCAACGGTTTATATGGAGTTCAATGTCTTTTTCTCCTTACTGTTGCCCTTGACTCGATCGTGTGCCAAAGTAAACCCGTAGAAGGATCTGTGAGCAGAAAGAAGACGCTTCTTGTACTTACACGCGATCAAACTTGCTTGCACAACTTGCAAATTTCTTTTGCAGAGACTGAGTTCGTGTCCATCACTATCATTGAGGTCATTCCTGTTGCTCCTCCCTCATCGTACACCTTGCAATATTGTCAAACATTCGAGATCAGAAGAAATCACACTCACTCTCGGAGTCCGATGGCATATCGGACGTCACTTTTTCAAAATTTTTTGCGAGAGCATAGGTCGTATCGTACCTCCAGAGCTCTTCTCCGTTGGCTGCCTGAAATCCTATCCAGTCATCATTAAGAATAAATTCCAACAAAATGGTGAGGTCCTGTCGCCCTTTCTCTCTCGGAGGCTGCTCATGAGAGATACAACCTTTGATATGAGAGAGCCCTGAAGATTGGAAGAAGACATGCAGGTGGCAGTTCGCATTTTCGTTTTCTAAGACAATTCTTTCGTGCAGAATGGAATCGAGAGATTCCACGTGGCCGAAGAATGAACACAATCGCCTGACTAGACTCATTGGATTGATCACGTCCTCAGTTTTCATCATCTCAGGGCCATTTGATGATGTAGGCGAATCGAATATCTTTATTGCTCCGTGACTCTCGACACTGCAGTAGAAATCCGTTGTTTTCGAACCCTGACATATTGCAGCTGGCTCACTCCACATATCCCAGCCGACATCTCAGCCGACATTCAGGGCAACGAGCGCCCACTTCCGCCTGATGAAGCCCATGCTGCCGAAATGTGCGATACTAAAAGGCTCTCCTACACGTTTCAGGCTGAAAGGGAGAATCTGGCGGGTATCAAGAGGTGCGAGAGCCCTAGCTATGTCGACGGATTGCTTGAGTTGGCGATGCTCTCCAAGCCTGCGGCGGATGAATTCTGTTACCCTTGCACGAAGTACTGTCGGTAGCCCTGCAATGATATCAAGATCAACGTTTTCGCTAACAAGCTCCATGGCAATCAGTCTCAGCGGTTTGGCCCCGGTACGAAGGATTTGTCCGCCTGGCGCATCCTCATAATCGCAACTTGAGGCCATGCTTTGACCTTTTCTTGCTTTTGGAAAGTAAGCTCCTGATACTTTCGGTGGTGAATTTTTGGGTGGGGGGCTAGTCAGAGCTTCCGCTATGTCAGCGCAAGGTAATGGGAAGCGAGAGCAGTCACTCACTCCTTGACTCCTTGGGTAGTGATTTATGAAGCTTCAAAGGACTCGGCCAATAAAGTGTGGAGCGAAACCAGAACCTGCTTACGTGTATAGAGCTTGCTAGGTACACAGAAAGAAGTGAGTGACAAAGACAAGGCATCATCTGCAGGATGGTGGAGCTCGGAAGGTAACGTGCATTCAGGCATGTGCGACACGAAGCAAGAACTCACTCGAGAGCGATCGCAATCAATAGTACATTATTACTGAAACAGTCACTTTCGGTACCTGAGTCACAAGCAGATTCACACAGTGTCATCGCCCTATTTGATCCCCACCAGTTGTCTTGGAGCGAATGTTACCCTTGTGGCGTTCACCACCATCGACCACTAGCAGCTATCAAGTCTACGGTAAAAACGAAGACCACGAGAACTTGCCAGATCGGCCACTTTCGCCTATGAATTCATGCGTTGTCCGTATATCTTTAAGCGCTCAAAAGTATCGCAGACGTCGGATAGGATCTTGAAGCCCCACAGATTCCACCGAGTAAAAGTTGAAACTTTAGGTAGAGATACGTTACCACGTAAAGGCATTGAGTTGGACAATCCGGAAGATCCCAAAGTGGAAGGTATCAGTTGGCTTTTCGCAAATCTTTGATAGAGACCGGGACAGCAGTGATGCTATGCGGCTCATGGAACTCCTCCCCACCAAAATCATAGAAGATACCGTGCATGATTGTCTTCCGCCCTCAAAGCCGGTCATGGCTGGCATGACAAGAGCATGTGCACAGGCTCTCATAGATGCAGAGCATTGATTTCTCCATGTCGCTGCTCATTCAAATCGAGCCTGGCAATTATTGCTCCTGATTGAGCTACTAAATATGAGATTAATGATCGCGACAGCCTCGAATATTCAGCAACGATGGAACGCCACTGCCAATTTGGAAGCTAGCAGTGGCTCCACTCAGCTACGATATCGTTTCCTCGACTTGAATCTGAATTGATCACCTTTGGTCGTCGATTGTGAATTCCGATTGTCGATTGAGAGCGCAAATGGCTGCCGATCCGGTCAAACCATCTGTGGTGGCTCTCTAGGTGACATTCCCCATTCGAGGCTTTTAATCGACTTCAATATCGCCTGTGTAAGTCGAAATGGGCCGATTGCGGCCGGCCGCGGTACCGCATCTCAGAATGGTTGACCCGTGGTTGTTTTTGTACAACAGCGGGTCGACACTTTTCCACTCAACTGTACTGCACCACTCTACTCTGCACACGCTACTAAGAAACGCACGTATAGTACGATGTTTGGCACTATCCAAATAAAGCAAGAATTCTATTCATATAAACCAGGCAATCACAATATCAAATAAAACTGCAGAAGGTTCGAGGTGATGAAAGCATTGATGAGTGCTCGAAATGTTGGAGAACTTTCTTAAACATGTCCACAATCGCTGGTTGACTGTCAAAGGCAGGACTTGAAGCAGCCTGTCGGTCAAGCGGTTGGTTGCACAATTCCTTTGTCCAATGTATTACACATTGCCATTGTTGATTCCACGTATTCTCACAAGTCAAGAACATTGTAGTGATATGCTTCAGCATACTTGAAAAGTATCAGGCCATGTAAAAGGGTGCCCACGCTCTTAGCTTGTCTTTCATAGCACAACACCTGTGCCATATACAAACAAATCTCCTCCTTGTGCAACTACTGACCGGAAAGACCAATACAAGCCTCGCCAAAATGTCAGACAAAACAGAAACATCAGGTCGAAACGAAAACAAAGTCAAGCTAGGGGCACCAAGTCTTTTAGACATCACTGCCAAGCTGGCACCACTGAATGTCGACCCAGAAGACTTCATGATGCTGCCTCCGCATGTGCAGAAGAAAGTGTTCCGCCATGCTCACAAGCTCGCCAAAGAACACGCAGCGTTGGTCAACCAGGTCGAGCTCGCCCGAACCTATGCGCCGATGGAGACACGATGTCTTTTACCGTTGCGCAATCGCCTTGAACCTGTCTCCGATGGAATTACTCTCCACCAAGACCGCATGAAGGTCGTGACTCTCAACAATTGGTATCTTGAAAACCTCGACCACCACATGGAGTGGGAAACGAGATTTCCTGCCCTGAGTGAGTGGAAAATCGGGGACTGGGAGGAGGAGAGCCGCGCATGGCTTGTCCCTGATAACACCGTCTGGAGTGACTCGAACGGCAAACTCTTCATCTCTCGAGACTACCCGCCTGATCCAGGCTCGACTCGAATCAAACTGGCTGACATCACGTCGCCGGCCACAATTTTCCATCGCCTGATGATCTTGATGGAAACGAGATGCGATCTGGAGGTGCCAACCCGTGAGACTTTTCGTTATCAGCCCATGATCACGAGATATCTGTTGAAACATGAACCCACTGGCGTGCTGCTGGAGTTCAATGAAAGAAACTTGAAGTTGCGTATTCAGGTTCACTTCACGGGGCGCAACCCCAATTACGCGTTGAGCAAAGCATGTGCGCTCGAGTTTCTCAACTTCTTGACAAGCGACAACATGGCCGTTACCATTCTCCACCACCGCGACAACACAGATGAACAAGTTGAGGCAGGAATGACTCCAGGTTTGGCTTACACTTGTGTGCATGACTGGCAATTGTAAACACGTGTTAGACCAGTGGTATGGGTGTGGGAAGGCCGAGCATATAGGTCCCGTCAATGGTTTTAGACATGTTAGACATATTTGTGAGCGAGTAGCAGTATGTGCGATCAAACAAGGCACATCACGGAATGATAAATATCGTAAGATTGAGCAGTTAGTCCGTTGCGTCCCTTCAGTACGGTGAATCGTTAAAAGATCAAAATTTGGTGACATCACCGAATGACTTCTAGATACTTTGAACTAGGTCCACAATTGCTTATCCCATTTAGGCGTAGTAAACAAACTTTAGAGAGGTAGGCAGGCCAAGAGGGATCCTCTGCAAGCAAAGGCCTCCGTTCACGGTGAAATGAGCTATAGCTATAGCTGCAGCAGTAGCTGTAGCTGTAGCTGTAGCCGTAGGCGAAGACCACGCAAACCTCATTGTGCCACATGCTTGAGCTGAAATATGAGATACGAAAGGAACGTAACACCGGAGGAACTCCAGGGCTGTTGAAAAAACTTATGAATTTGCGAATTTGGCCGGTATAGAAACATGGTTTACCCATGTCCACCGTCTTGCTATAAACATACCGACTTCTCTGAGCTATTGGGATAGCATTTGAAAGACATGAAATGACCCTGCACTTGAAATGAGACAAGGTAGTCACTTCAATACGGCAAACTTTGTTCCCTTTTGGATGTGAACGTCAAGACTTGTTTGCGATATGCCTTGAAATTTGAGAGAGTCCAGATTGCCAGATCAACCACATGATAGGCCTCGTCGAGCGAGTATCAAATCTTGTTCAAATCAAGCACACGCCGCATAACTCCGGATGGGAAATGGAAGGTCAAAAGCAGCGGCAGGAGTAAGCAGCGAACGCCATATTCGCTCATTGGTAGTCAGCAAGGATATGAACAGGGCAGGCCAGACCTTTCCTCGGTCCATTTATCCCATTGCTGCAGGCTGACAGGCAGAGGGCTACCTGTTGGCCAATACATGCGGTACTGCTGTGATGTCGAGGTGACAAGATTTTCAATTGGGAGGAGCTTGCAGGGCTCAAAGAGTTGATGCCATTGCATTAGCGACCAGAAGTAGCGTACGCCCTGCAAAGTGTGACGATGACACAGGCTACAACAGCCGTAAGCACGCCCGGATGAATCATCGCTTCGCAAGCGGAAAAGTGGAGGGGGTCAAAGGAGCTAACAAGAATCTTCGTGATCAAGATAATCGACAACTTTGAGGTCAGTGATTGATGTTCACGCGAGGCAAATCAAGCCCAGGGAGACCGAAGTGGCACACGAGGCCGCAAATGAAGACATACTGACCGCCTGGTGATGGAGTGGCCGAATCAGATAGCTGGCAAAGCCACCTGTAGCGCACGATTGCTCACAAAGCCCTCCTGAGTTGTCTGAGACAATGGACTTCATCACGTTTACGCACGGCCCTGGTCGACCTATTGGTCAAATGCTCGCCAAGCCGGGTGGGCGCACCCAGTGCGAGTGAGGGAGACAAGAAGGTTCGCGCACGAGGCTGCCGATGATTATCGCGATGCTCGCTCAAAAGGCCCGCTCAGCCTGTTCATGTCTCGCACTTGTCTGCCCCGCCAGAGCCTTTGCCTCGACCATGCAGCAGGCAAGGCGGATGATGAAGATGATACTCTGGGGAGTAAGAGGGTAGGATCAGCGATGGCCGATGCACGCCACCACCCTCCACCACGCGGCAGAGGAGCAACAAGTTGAGGCGGTTGTTGCAACGCCTGGAGATAACGCACACGATCGGGCTGCGACAAAGAGCCCTGAGAAGGGTGCGTGTGACGGCAAGAGAAGCGAAAAAATAGCAAGATAGTTTTACCGGTACATGAAAGGACAGGAGTAATCGTAAGCCGGCCCAGTTTGATACCTGCCAGGATGATGATGATGGCATCCAAGCAGACGCAGAGAGAGATGGCGCAGCAGCAGGCTCGTCTCGCTGCGACTTTTGCAGTAGCCTCCTACTATAATATCAGCCGGGGGGGCGGGCTCGATGGTTGAAGAGGCCGGGGCTGGGAAGATCCCCATCAGAGCAGGTCCCCCAAGGGCAGGTTCAGGGATCTCGAGCAGCCGACAGCCAATGCATGGCAGGTCTTGGCGGGTATTATGGCGCGTACTAGAGCGGCGATGAGTCAGCAGCTCTAGGTCGGAAGTTCTGCCCGGAAATCGTAGGCGCGACGCCAACGCGTCGTATCACGTCGTCCTGCCGCACCTGATACGCTCCGTGTGACGACGACGGATCGGCGCCCGTGCTCACTTACACACAGGCACACTACTCGAGCAGCAGGCGGCGATGTGCCCACCACACACACTACACACAGCGACAAGGAGAGAGAGAAAGACAGAGAGAGAAAGACGAAGGCAGCATGCTGCAGTCAAATGTCTGTTATCCAAGCACATGCATCCTCTCCACACACATACCTGCCACTGTTGTTTCGAGACGGGCGCCGCTTCATTCCTCATCTTACCACCCTCCAACCAATAGCGCCGATTTATCGCAGACAGCTCTGATTTGTGGCTGTTGGCACGCCGCCAATGCAAGCACATGCTGCTACTGCTGCTGCTACTGCTCGCTCGTCACTGCTGTCTGAGCGCGGCCCAGACGCCATTCTGTTGATCGATCAAAACATCCCTGCTCTAGCTTTGGCACGAGAGCTGCCTGTACTGCACGCCTATCCAGCTTCACTGTCTGTGGGTGACCCTTCCTCGCTGCCTTTCAATAACCCACGCCCTCCCTCTACCACTACAAGGCGACTTCGTCGCGTATTTTCCCACAACAAGCTACAGATGCCTCACAGCTCTGCCGACATGGCATACGGCGTGTCGAATTCATTTAGGAGGTATGTGCGCATCGTGCTCTGGGCTTGTCTAATCTCACAAAAAGCCCCTCGGCTATCAAATGTCGCGTCTTGCAAGGAATATGAAGCTAACTATAAGTTCTTCCAGAGGCCTTCCCAGAACATATTCTCGAAGAACGCGAGGTTTAGATGGAGATGGACCTCCACACAAACTGATAAGAATGGACGAGGATGGCTTCATCAAGGTTGAGACGAATTCCCGCCCATCTGCTGGAGCCGGCAACAAGCCAGCTGCGGCGAACCTCGATGAGCAGTCCACAGGCATCAGTCGTGATGCGGCGCAGCTGCAGGACCAAGAATCCGTGTCATCTTTCGCACCCTCAACACCGGTGCGAGAGACCATTTTTTCGGACCCAGCGATGCAAGCATCTTCGCCGCTATCGTCACCTGGCAATTCACCTCCAGTGACGAAGACGTACAAGCCTGCATTCAATCTGCTCAAGCGCAAACGATCTGACTCAGTAGCAGGCGACAGAGATGTCGACTCGAGCCGGCCGGGAACACCTTTGACAGAAATCACTGGCAACGACCGATATTCATCGCAAGCACAGGTTGTCCAAACGGCCAACGCAAGGGGCTCTCTGAGCAAGAAGCCACGACTTACACAGATGACGCTTGACCTGGGCCAAGACACGCGAAGAACATGCAAAGGCTGCGGCATGTCGTACATACCATCCGCAGCAGAGGATGCGGCTCTACACAAGGCCTTTCACTCAACAAACATTGGCGGCGTTGACGTTGGTCGATCAATAGCCAAGGAAGCGAAGAACATTGGCGCCTCAACTGGAGAGAATGAGGTGGTTGTTATGGTGGACCGAAAGAGTGCCCTAGGATTACGACGAAAGGTCGAAAAGGTGCTGGAAGTGGTGCAACAAGACCTCGGTGCAATCGAAATCGATCCAGACAAGCTATGGAGCAGCATGCCATGCCCTGTGAGCGGAAGGAAGTTCGGCAAGGCGCTCGCGCGCGCCAAAGAGAAGGGTGAGGATGAGGAGCCTCGAGAAGACTGCTTCAAGGCCTTCCTCTTCCTCGACCGAGATCGCTGCGTCGGCTTGTGCCTGGCAGAGCGAATAAACAACGCCCTCGAAGTTTTCGACTCGGGGGATCCGCGGCAGCTAGGCAACGGCGAGGTCACAACATCCGGAAACAACAAGCATGCGGCTGGGATTCGCAGCTCGAGCGTGCAGGCACGCAAGACGACGAGCACTGTGCTGCTCGGAGTGTCGCGCGTGTGGACATCACGCAGTCACCGACGCAAGGGCATCGCATCTCTACTTCTCGACTGCGCACGCGCTAACTACTTCTACGGCATCGAGGTGCCCAAGGAGATGGTCGCCTTCAGCCAACCGACGGAGAGTGGCGGCCAATTGGCGAGACGCTGGTACGACAAGCCATCCGGCTGGCATGTGTACGAGTGCTGAAGCAAGACGGAGGCTGTAACTATATCAGACGAAAGGCAGGGCCTGGGAAATTGGATTGGACAGGGAAGGGTAGGATCACAACGCGATAGATCAGGGCTGGGTAATGGATGGATACAGGTACAGGCAAATTGCATAACGAATTGGAAAGTATGGACAATTGTGTTACAAGGAAACACCTGAGACTTGGTTTGGAAATTACCGGTCAGAACTAGTCAGGTTTGGCCAGAGGGAAAGGGGACAATACACAGAGAGGAAGGTTCGGACCTCCTGTGATACGGTCGACAGCTATCTTTGGAAGGATTTGCAGCGCAGAATAGTGTCTCAATGGGACAATAGCTCAGTTGAGCAGCTCGGAAGCATTCATAATAGTCTTCCTGAATTCAATCAAGTGCAAGAGCAAACCATGGATCAACCGGATTGATTGTTCATTCTTTTTTCTTTGCATTATTTCAACATGTGTCTCATATGTACGTTTATATCATTTTATCTGAACTTGCTTTCCCACTCCTCTCATGAGGCCCAGAAGGCATAGAAGAACCCGATCATCCACGCCAGTGAAGCCATCGCTGCCCACGAAAAGTTCGCCAGCGCCTCCGGCCACTCTGTCCAGCAATCTGTCGCCCACCAGAGCAAGTATAGCCTCACGAGCCAGCCTCCCGCGTCCAGAAGTTCTGGAACGCCAAAAGACAGCCAGTTACTTATCAAAAGACCTTGTACGGCTTGAATGTACTTTTGCTTTGCTTCCTTATCACCTCTACTCTTGCTCTCGTCTGATGCGGAGGGTTTCGAACACCTTTGCATGGTGAAGTGATCCATAGGGTGTTGGCTTCGACTTGCCTTTCGAAGTAATCGAAACGCTAGGGGCAGGCTCAGGGGCTCAACGAGTTTGCTTTCCGTAGTCGGACTCCAGGAGAATACCTTGCTGATGAGGTTGGGATCCACCTCATCCAGGGCAAATGTCCGCTGCTCTGGAGGTTGGAAGATCGCTTTCTGGATAAAGTTGGGATCGAGAGCATACTGAGAATAGAATAAGGGACTTGTTACGTGGAGGTGCATGGATTGTAGCTTCGTCCCTTCTTGAACATCACCCAGATAGTTGCTTCCTGCATTTCTTATGTCAAAGTTGGATTGTGCCAGGGTGCTTGTGTAGTCGATATTAAAACCATGAGCTTTTCCTTGGTGCGATACAAAGTCTCGGAAGACTCGCTCAATCGCCTCTTCCCTTTCGGTGGCGCGTCGACCGATACTTAGAACCCGCACCTCAGGTCGGTACCATACGTGCAGCTTTCTTTGAAAGAACAGATTTGCTGCCTCTTTGAGAATACGTGGGAAGGTGACGAACCCTACCCAGAACCAGCTTGAAATGAACTTGGTGGCATCCCAGAGATCCAGCTCGTTGACCTTCTTGGCCGGTGCTGTCGAGAAGAGGCGGGCCACCAGCTTTGCGTGGTCTTTCGACGATCGCAGAGTGATGGTGTTATCAATCAAGAGATCCAAGCTTTCATTCCAGATTGGATCCTGGGCAACCAGCGAGTAAGAGCCTTTCCGGGAATTGAAAGGAGACACGTGAAAGTCTTTGGGCCATGTCTGTCGAAAAGCGGTCTTCTTGTCAGAGCCTTGTTCTTCTGTGGAGGTTTCACTTCGTTCCAAGAGGTACATGCGTCGCTCATCAAAAGTGTTGTTGACTTCAAGGATCATATATTTGAGCTCTTGCTCCTCGTCGTAGAGATACCAGAATGACACTGGGTTGAATGAATACCCTAAGAAGCGAGGAGCAGTCACCAGATAGACGTTGGGTAGCGTCTGGGGCTTGATTTGCTCAGATACGAGAAAATAGTCCAGCTTTCCCCGCAGTCCGTCTGTACATCTACCTCGCTCGAGGTAATCTTCGTCAGACACACTGAACCATGTCCATGGTCGTCGTGGAGATTCAGCTTGGTCGAGGCTCAGTACGCGGCTATAGGACTGACGGGTGCCTACTTTGAACGCCACTTGAAGGTACGAATACTTGAAAGAGTTCTTCTTTGGAAATCGTCTGGTATGAGACGTTGCGCATGGCAGCAGCCAGGGACCTGACGTCCGACTTGACGTCCGATCTGACCTCTGACTTGTCTCAGGCTCTTCATGATACCTATGGCTGGTGATCTCCCACAAATGAGGTACAATCCAAAGTGAAAGTGCAAGACTTGCTCTGTACAATTGGCCGATGGCCTCGCCTAGAACAGTCTTCAAAGATGCAGCACAGATGCGTGAAAAGACGAGACACCTTGCAAGAGCATCGTCAGTGGAAAAGTACAGAGACGTTGACAGGAACAGGTGGGAGAGCAAGACAAGAGGTAAGAAAACGGCAGCCGCGCCGAATTCACCACCTACACTCATCTCAGCAGATAGTTCAGTGGCTGTCTTAGAGTAAAGTGCAGACACATTGCCACGTTGTGATCATGGAAGACTTGCGATCAATACCAACGTCATCGTCTTCATCACAACTCGACCGTCAATTTGAGATTATTACGGCATCTTTCAAAATTATATCCAAGACTGCTGGCCTACTCCTCCATGTTCGGAGTTCAGGCCGACCCATGCCTACGAGTTGTGACGGTTGTAGAAACAT
Organism: Erythroxylum anguifugum; assembly: GCA_027478595.1. Classification (NCBI taxonomy): domain Eukaryota; kingdom Viridiplantae; phylum Streptophyta; class Magnoliopsida; order Malpighiales; family Erythroxylaceae; genus Erythroxylum; species Erythroxylum anguifugum. The sequence continues at coordinate 78,699 of JANIPN010072669.1, forward strand.
TGATCGCTGCTATTGGATCACTTTCCTCCTTTGGATTGCTTGGACTTCTCTTACTATTTACTGTAAGCAGATCTAGCTCTTATGATCATTGTATCATCTCTAATTCTTTGTGTGTGCGACTGACGTTTCTAGATTACGTCTGAGTCTCCAAGTCCGTCGCCTCTTCTTTGCTATCTGATCGCGCCTATCAATCAACTGAACCCTTGCTGTCTTTTTGATCCATTCTAGCTGGTCAAAGCCCTCTTCAGCTGAAGTCTCCGACTGATGGACTCGATGTGTTGAGATGTTGACTTGCTCATCTTGATTTCTACTGTGTCTTGCATGATACGACTCCAAAACAGCCCAGTCCGCGGAATATCCACGTCCACGAGTCAGTATTATTTTCGCACCATTTTTCTTGTGTCTGTTCAGCGCTTTTGTCGATACAGGTGAGACTGTAAGAAGAGATTGGCTGTCGACATCGATTTCTTTAACCCAAACTTGGCCCAGAGTGGTCGATGATGATGGAGCGAGTGGTTGGCAGGCACCATCTCGAAAGTTTATGTAGGCTAGTCTGCTCTGAGTTTGATGTATCACATAGCCGGGTACGAACCTAGGATCGCTGTTTATATCGATATTATCGAGTCGACTCGCCATTGCTCTTGCGTCTCTCCAAGAGCTTGTCTCTTGGATATCGGCCCGGTCATCCATTTTGCGGAAACTTTCAAATGCTTCCTCGATTTCTTCATTGCCATAGACCGCAGTTACAGAGAATATCGACCCTACAGCAGTCCTCTCAGCCAGTGTATAGCTGATCGAATCGTGTAAGAACATCACACCATCGATTATCTGATCTTGGCCAAAGTAATTCCAGCTTTGCTGGATCGATTCCTCAAGTGGAGTGGAATCCCACGTTGGTACCGCTGACTCTGAAGGTCTGAGGTGAAAAAAAGACATACTTTGCATTCTTCGGAGTTCTCCACCCGATCTTTGTGCTATAATCGATGTGTTTGAGGATAGCGTGTGCAGGCTACTTCCCCTTTGGGCTGACAATAGTCCCAGCTGGTTTGAAAGTTCACTGGAGCGTTCCATACTCATGTTAACAACATGAGTTACTTGACATGTCTTGAAAACTTCGTTGAGAACCTCTATGCCCTTCCCAAAAATCCATCCGGAAGAGTTGATGATGAGAGGATGCACAGCATGATCGCGTTGGTAGGTGGCAAAAAGATCCTCGATGCATGCTAGATAATGGTGTGGGTCATCTCTTGGTGTTATGAAGCCAAAGCAGTGGGTTTTAACGAGCAGGTTGTTCTCGAAAGATGTGGGATGTGTATATGCAGGGCCGAGATTGAATTTTCTCACGAGTGACAAGGAAAGATGACCAGGCACAGTATACTCTGGTTGTCCAGGGTCAATGTCCAGGAATATGACACCTCCAACGTCCCGCCGGCTCAACATGGTGTTACTAAGAAAGCGAGCGAAGGAAGATTTTCCGGAGCCTTTGACGCCACATACGGCTATCCTTGGCATGGAAATCTCATAATTCGCCATCAAGTTCTGAGCGAGAATATTCCATGATCCGTCTTCTTCGAAGACTTGAAGTGGCCTTCTCAGCAGATCCTCTGACGTTTTTGATAAGACCTGAAATGACGTCTCACCGCCTGCGTCCAGTCTAGCAAATGTTGAATCGAGGTGAAACATGTTTTCCAAACCATCACGGCATTCCACGAGGGCCACTCCGGCGAATGTTGGTCTGCTCTCCTTTGGATGCTGTAGAGCTTGGATTCTGGGGAGTGAATGTGTGGAAAGAGCATGGACTCTATGTGATTGGCTGCCTTTGTGAATTATTGCTCCCAGAACCACGACTGAGCCTTCCAAAACAATCAGATCAAACTTTCCAACAGCCACGACGCTCTGTCCGGGCGCCAGCTTGGCAGTGATTGCCTTTCTACCCGCCCATACGGCAGAGGAAATTGAAGTCATCGAAACGGTAGAAAGTTGCGCATCTGACACTTCTTCGACACTTGTACGATTCGTCATTGGTCCACTATCTTCCCACTCCTCGTCACTGGCATATGCTTCATTTTCCACCTCGGCGCTCGACAAATCTGACTCTCGGCTTGAGATAGAGGCAGATACTATCGCGGTAGTTGTATTTTCCAAGGCCTCGTGAGCTGCCGGGGTGGTTTTGGGTGCCTCTGAAGCTGGAATCGCTGCTCTACTTCCGTTCGTTCGACGTTCAGAAGGCTCATGCGTTTTGCTTGCCTTGCCTGCTTGGACGGGCTCAATCGTTGTCTCTGGTTGTTTTCGTTTCCTCTTCCGATTCTCATGAGAGGAATTGACCGGCTTCGATGGCGCTACGATAGATTTCCCGTCAATAGTTTGGCTAGGCTTTGGCTCGTCGAGACTTTGATTGCCTGTCTCGTCATCAATTGCAGAAGTAGCGGCTCCAGCACGCTGAGCTTCAAGCCGACGAGCGGCTAAAGCACTGAGAGGCATTGGTGTGGACAAATTGCAAGGGTACTGGGAGTAGAACACTTTGAGGTAATCACATAACAAATCACTGTATATATAAGACAGGTATGCGTGCTCAAGTAAAACTTGTCACGACTCGTTCTAGATGTTATTGCAACAAGAAGGGGGAGAAAATCCAAAAAGAAAATGGGAAATGGTAGAACAGCAGAATTCGAGCTTTTTTTTTCAATGAATGAGATGTCGATGAGATTGAAAAACACTGATCACGGTGTACAGATCTTTGAGATGGCAACCACTGTGAAACTCCAAAAGATACTTGCATGACACTCAAGCATTTTCCAGACTTCTTTCCATGAAAAAGGGCTTTTCCAGAGCTTAGAAAGCTTGGAGACTTATTCGCGCCAGAATCTGTACGCAGAAGCTATTTCCGAGTTTTCAACTTCCAGAATGACCGCATTCGCGGAGACAACCCCGACAAAAAGTTTCTGTGGGTCGTTTACGCACAACTTTATCAGCTGTCTTGTCTTGCTTTTCCAACAAAGTCCGAACAACCTGCACTGATTTCTCCACAGCGTCAGAATGGCTGGCTCGGGGAGCAAAAAGACGAAGTCGTCAGACAGGAAATCTAATGACGAGTCGAAGACTTCTTATAAAAGCGCGGAAACTGTCTCACCCGAAGGTTCAGACTCAAGCTCGGGATCGGAAAGCAGTGGCTCCAGTGTTGATGAAACCAATGACAATCTTGCAGCACGCAAGAGCTTGAATGGAACGAATGGGAAGGCAAGGCATAGGTCAAAATCTGCAAGATCTAGCGCAGCCACGTCGTCGTCCAAAGAGGCGTCTGGTTCAGATTCAGACCAATCAGACGATGAATCAGGTTCGAAGCTCAAGTCCAGAGGTATTGCCATGGACGTCGATGGCCCGTCACAGGAAGACACCAAAGCGGCTGCAGAAGATGCAACCAAAAACCTGCTCAGCAAGAGAACATTCGCTAGCGATTTCGAGCCACCCAAAGGCTTCATAGTGGCCAGTGGAAGTCAACGGCTCAAACCTTCAGGCAAGCTACAGAATATGACAGCTGCTAGTGACTTAGGAGGTAAACAGATTTGGCATATATCGGTGCCTGCTAACGTCCCACTTTCTAAGCTGAGCACCATCTCTTTGGAGGGGATCGCAAAAGGAGACCGAATATTGACGCATAAAGGGATCGACTATGCATTTGCAGACGTCAAGTCGAATGATGCAGACTCAGCGTCACTAATGGTCCCTACTGATGAGAAATACGTCGCCGTTGAACTCCCGGTGACGAGGAACATCCGGCTGCAGGGGTTGAACTGTCATGGAAGCACAGACAACGCTGATCACTTCACTTTTGAAGAATCGTCTGTGGTCGCAACTAAGACGTACGAAAAGGCGCCGCCTCCAGAGCAGCCAGCTGGACTCCGCCTTCGAAACCAGCCCTTGGGTGTTGTTGAAGAGAGCAAAGATGAATCTGTGGTCCTACCGAAGAAGAAGACAAGGAAGCGAGAAGAGAAGGATATTCCATCCAAACAAGACGGTGAAGCTGATGAAGAAAGAATTAAGCGAAAAGCCGAAAAGCGAGCAAGAAGGGAATTGAAAGAGAAGAAGCGGCTCGCAAAGGCCGCAGCATGATATCGACAACACGACTGATAATGAGGGGAGTCCAGCTTTGATCAGCCATGTCAAATATTTGTGCATTAATCCACGGGTGCAGCTTAAGCAGACAACAACGAGAAGAAGGCGATGCAGTTGCATTCGTCAAATCTTGTTGGCCAGGGTTCTTCGCCGATCTTGAGGCATACGGCAGACGAAAGCCCGTGTGAGCAGCACGGGTGCGGCAAACCAGCAGCACGGCATTGCTTCAGGATGCTACAGGTCGACACCATGTTTCAAGCCTACATTAAGTTGCCTGCACCTCGAATCGCCATGATTTATTCGTTGACTTGACATTAGTAGGTCGTCTTCCTGGCCGATTGCTTGCTTTCAATGTGTGGTAATCTAAAGCTGCAGCCAATGATCTCACCTGATCAGGTCGTTTGTGCAGGCAACTACCACACTGATAAGCCCTTAGTCTTTGCTCCCTGGCAAGAAATGGATCTAGAAAGTTCATTCGTGGGATGAAAAAACTTTGGTCATCCTGTGAAAGAGCTACTACTCAAAGCAACACACGAGTGACCGGCGATTCCTAGCTAATGCGATCGACCTTGCCACGTGGCTGCCATTGGGTGGCACCGCATCTTTTCACCATCGATACCAATGTTTGATGCCCTCTCGATCTCCCCTGATAACAGCAAAGGCGATCTGCTAGCGATGGTTCAGAGGCTGCAATGATTAACCTTGAGATCTAACAAGAGATAGGGCAAGAGAAATGTTCTCATGCCGGCGTGGAAAGCTCTGAACTTTCTTGCCCGTCATTCGAAGATCGCACTATTGTTGATTTGGCTGGCAAAAAATGCACTTATGATATTTTTGAACGATGAAGTATGGCGTTTGAGACGGCACCTTCAGCCTCCAAAAATCGGCTCACATGCTCCAATTCAGCTCACCATTCAATATTAGGGTCGAATGATGCAATGAAACAGTGGTACGAATTGCGAAGTCAGCCCAACGTATCCAGCACATCAAATATCAGCCAGTTGATAACTTTCTATGAGCTTTGCTTGGCCAATATTTGTCCTGGTGCCACCATCGTGGATTGTGTTCTAGTTGTCTCAAGAAAGCGAATCGGTGATGCTCTTTATCGGTGCAGAAGGCATCCGTCCATAGTCAAGTTTGGCTCAAATAGCAAATTCTCAACTTCAAGGTGGGCCAGTACAACGGCAATTACGGTGATCTTTTGGTCGCGGCAAACTCGGCAGATCTATGACAACTTCGGTTTAGACCGGGCCTCAAACCGCGCACGTACCATTTCTGTGAAGAAATGCCTAGAACTACTGGTAGTCAGCAGCTACTGCGGATTTGCAGCCAGATGCTTTAATCTACTGCGATCGACTTTTTGTCAAGCTAAATAGTGGCACAAACGTTTCGTCTTTACCTGTATGCAGCTCACCTGCCGCTTCGAGACCATTGAGAGTGCGGCGATATACGAGTTGCTGATCTAGTTCGTCTGTGACGAGATTGTGGCGGTACCTTGGCACATCATTTGTTCTCCGGCCTACCCCTTGAATTCTTTTTGCAGAACCCTTGTTCCAGATAGACTGTCGTTTCTAGTTGTGCAGATCGGTCTCTGCCAGAAATTGGACAAACTCATCTTTGCCGCCATTGCAATTACAAGAATTCAAGTGTAACAGGACAAGAAAAGCAGCACACATAGCCTCCTGTTTCGTCAAGCCGCGCCGACTTACGGCGCTGCAAAATGTATCATGTTACTGCGCCTTCGGTTTTTTTTTCCCTTGGTGCCATTGCCGAAGTAGAAGCCGGCCCAAACACCTGTCGCTCAAACACCGATAATTTGCTCAATTTGCAAGATCTCCCAACACGTGTCGAAAGCAAGCTTCCGCTCAAACTGATCTTACGTCGCATGCATTCAATCGTTTCCTTTGCAATTGCCAGCCTATCATGTGGTGTCGTGGATGGCTAGCAGTATCCGCCGATCTCGGAGGGTTCTGGAAACAAGGCTTTATACTGCATTCGCACCCTTTTGAGCACAGACTCTTGCTCCTTGGGCTAATACGTGATCTTGCAGTAGCCTCAGATCAAGAGCCAAATGAGAAGCTGGTGCTTGATTAGGGTGGCTGTAGAGCATTCTATTCAATTTCCAGATCGACACCAGCCAAGCCTCTCCTGTACACGTGAACACAAAGTTCTAGGGGTTGTGGACGAGCTTGTGGCATATGCGCTGCGAATGCATCGCATCGCTCCTGCTGTCTCGTGACACAATGCTTTATCACAATTTTTTAGTGTTGACAACTGACCTTACAGTGACTTTCGCATGTGAGGAAAATCTCTGCGAACGCTTAGGACAGAGCAGCTCAGCACTGGGGCAGTCTAAGCTGATGTAGCTGACCAGGCTGTGATATCTTCTTGTCCGAAGGAAGCGAGCTGAAACGGGACCACTAGCATGGTCTTGCTTTTACAACATTGTGACCTAAAAAGACACTCTTGAATCAGATGTCTTTGCCTCTTTGAGGCTCAACGCTTACGAGTGTGACCTTGCACCTTCCATCCTCGGGAGCACATCCGATCGACAGCACCTTCCACAGAGTTAGCCTCACTACTGACAACCAATGATCCACTCTCGACGTCTATCTGATCTCTTAGCCATTGATCCGAGCTCGACGACCTGGCAGTCCCAGCCGGCTGAGTGATGGGGACGACAGCCGTTCGAGCCTCCAGAGCACTCATCGTAATCTTGCCCTGTCAAGTGTCCAGGAGGGGCGTTACCCAGCGACTGCGAAGCTGTAAGTACCCTGTGTCATGCAAACAGGGATACTTGCGTTACCGGCACATTAGTCAGTACATCCGTAACGCAGCGCAAAAGCCTACATCGACAAGCTAGGATCAACAAAACGCCTGTCTATGGTTCCTGCGTCGATCTCTCTGACTCGTAAGTAAGTTCTTGTGATTATTTCCCAGCTTGAAGCGTTTGATATCGCCCTTTATCATCCACTTGCCCTCGATAAGGATCGCTGCAGAGGACGTCGAGGCACGAACGATTTACGACGGGTTGCGAAGACACTGAAGCTTCAGCATATGCAATGGGCGTGATCTGCGACTTCCCATTTTCATGGTCAGATCTCGAGCGCGATATAGGAGCTCGAACCACGCCTCTTGCGTGCATGACGACCCCAGATTGAGCCACCAAGGATGATGTTTCGATACCCGCGCACCTCCCAAACTGGCCCGCAGCCTCGTTTCTGCTCCTGAGCAATGCTTTTATCCCGTGACTGTGGCTTCACGCGGCAGGTGCCCAGCTAGGGCCTCAGCTATGGTTGCAACCTATATTGGCGCCAGAAGGTACAACAGCACTCAGACAACCGTCACTGTTTCCTATGTTCCATTTAGGTATACCTAAACATAGCGGCAAGGCGCAAGACTTTTCAAGATTTGGCGATAGCTGTCGAAGCTGCGTACTACAAAACTTCAGCAGCATTGTCTGTATATAACGGAGGCCTGTCTCTGGTTATGAGGCTCTCTCAACGATTTGTATAGCATCTTTACTGCACACAAATTAAAAATGCCCAGCGAATCGACTCGAACTATGGGAGTGCGGCCTCCTGAGTCCGTGAGAGCTGCATCCAGCACAAGATCACGCGATCGCGCTCAGTCTGCAAAAGTAGCATCCTCATCCTCTCCTGAGCCTCAGAAAGCGCGTCTTGGTCGAACCAAAACAGGCTGTCGCACATGCCGTTGGAGAAAGAAGAAGTGTGATGAGGCTAAACCAGAATGTGAGTTTCAATGACTCCTGATTAGCAAGTGAAAAGACACCAACTCACCCCTTTTCTAGGCAACAACTGCGTCAAGAACAATCTTGAATGCGAGGGTTATCAGTCCAAGAGCATTTGGCGCCCAGCGAAGACCGACAACCTCAGCGACGGAGAGATATGGTCCCATTATGTTCAGCAAGTCTCTCGAGTGTTAACACTTGGTGAGCCATGCTCCAACTCTCTTCGAAATCTTGTTTTCCCGCTAGCATTTGAGCACGATGGACTCATGCATGGACTGTTGGCTTTGACACTCACACACTACACTGCCGTGAAGGCGTTGAAGACTGAAGACCTCAGTGAACGCCGACAATATCATACGGCATCCGCCTCCGAGACTTTGGTTGAGGCCCGGACTCGACATGATGTGAGCGACGCTACAATGACGCTCATTACAATCATGTGTCTATTATACAAGATGGAGGGCAACCATTTTGAAAGCGACATGTACATTCAGATGTTTCGAGATATGCTAAATCGTCCATGGAATCATGGAAACAGGCAGCTGGCGCACTTTCTCATCGAGGTTCATCGATACCACGAAATTCATGCCGTGCGACTGTCCCTGCAAGACGATGTTGACCGATGGCGCTACATGATAAATATCACACCTCCACATGGTTTCTCCAACGAAGTCTCTCAGATCTCGGAAGCTTGCCTCACAGACCCACGGGCATCCGCTTCGATCGGGATACTCGATGGGTTAGAAAAGACAATAGTGTTGCTCGGCACACTCAAACATCAAATCCTGACTGCAGATCTTACCAATTGGGCTGGGAGTGCTGGGATCGATATCAATCAAACAATACTTGAACTGGAACAGGAGCTTCAGACATGGGAAAACATACATGAGGAGAATTCAGACCGGTGGCACCTGGCCGAAATCCACCGCTGGGCCTGCTGGTCTGATTTGTACAGCACCTCTCTGCGTTTGGATTCGCAGCTTGCGATTGCACGGCATACACAAAGTTCGCAGCCCCACAAGTCTGTGCTTGATAACAGCGCGCTTCAACGATATAATGATTCCGACATTATCGATGAGGTCCTCCCTCTTGTCGACAATCTGCCCCTTTCAAGCACAAGTCAGATTTTTCTCCTCGCTCCCATCTTTAGGCTCAGCTGTATTGCACGAAAGGCTCGACATCGAGTCAGAATTCGAGAGATTCTGAGAAACATCAGATCGTGCAACGGATCCAAGAACGTCGACGACGTAGTGAAGATCATCGAAGCACACTGGAGCCGGATGGATGCCAAGCAAAACGACGCCACAGTGTTATTGATGGATGTTCGAGAGACCCTGCAGTCCTTGGGCTACAGAGTACTTGTTCTTTGAAAGCTATAATTAGAGATGAGCGGTGATCTGGAAATAAATTTGTTAAAAAATTTTTGGGAGCGTTTCCTGAAATTGCCGCTGGAAATAGTTCACGACTTGCCTTTTTTATATATATATTTATTGATATGAGACGATGCCGAAACAGCGGCAGCTTATGTCACCATTGTGACAGGTGAATTGAGGCTGAACCGCTGCCTCTGTAAAACATAGTGGGTCCATTTGTTCAGATTGATTCCTTGCCTGTTTGTAAACAAAGCTTGCTTGCTTGCTGGAAGAACTGCGACCTGTTCCAGGTTATCTCGGCAGGGGTGGCGGCAAGTTTGAGACTGTTCAACACCATCAGCAGCGGCTGACAAGAATTGAAAACCTGGTGCGAGTCCTGAATCATTGCCGTTATGAAATGCCAATATACCTAGGTAGTTAACCGAATGAGTAGACGGCCATGTAAGAAAAAAATTACGAATATCAGAAACTTTTTAATAACAGAAAATTCACATTCATTCGTGTCTCTACCCTAGCCGACACTTTACGCATTGTCTGGAACGAGTTCTTAGTATACTGACGTGCCTGCAGGCCAAATGATTGTCCCACCATGGCCGCGTTTCACAGGATAGGGATTCTGTTTGAGCAATTATAGAACTTGCAACGCTGGGAAGCTTAGTTTATTTGTTGCGTGATATTCTCCCAAAAGCACTTAGAAGGGCACTCAGCAAATTTGCCATCCCTAGTGAACAGGAATCTTAGTAACGTTGAAAGTACGCCGATTCCCACTAGATTTGGGTTCATCAAAAAGCACTGGTATTTGTGGTGCACAAGTCGCGGAGATGTGCTCCGCAGAGACCACGTTTCTGATAGTTGAGAAGCATTAGAATTTAGGAAACCCGCCCGCTGCCCGCCTTTGGCTGTCCCGCAAATACCACGAAAAGCTTCCTCCGCCGTTCCGCTAACTCCGCTCACAAACGAACTGATCTCTCGAATCCCGAAAGGTGTTCATGAAGGAAACTAGCTTTGACTTGCAGCTTCAATAGGTGTTCACGGCTCTCAGTGTCCTTGCTCAGCGATTCATTACCCTATAACAGAGTTCCAGAGCTTTGTGGTGAACTGATCCGGCGAATGTCACACCATGTGTTCTCGATGACCATAGCAAACTAAAGTCCTTTTGATTCACACAGGTACTCGTCAATTGTCTGGTCGGCCACCCTACCTCAACTCTTTACCAGTGTGTCTGCGCCAGAACAAAAATCTCGCCATGTATGGGTATCAGCAAGGAGGGCAGCAGCAGCAACAGCAGCAACAGGGACAGGCTCCTGGCCAAGGGTATGGTGCCGGAGGAGCAGTTGATGGCTTGACACAGGGCATGGCAGGCATGGGCATACAAGATGGCAGTGGAGCAGGGGCCCCAGCAAGGCATGGGCGAAAGAAGAAGGACAGACACGCACATCATGAGATTGAGCAGCCAGCCATGGGGGGACCGTCCGGGTTTGCGCAGGCGCCCAATACGCCGTCCATGTTGAACCACGGCTTCCACCACCAGCAGCAGCAGCAGCAGCAAGGCGGCGGATACGCCGGTCAGCAGGTTAGCCCAGCTATGAACCAGTTCCCTGCAGCGGCCGGCACGCCCATGGGTGCTGGCATTGGAGGAAGAGGATTCCCACAGACTCCGGTGGAGTCAGCAATGGATATGGGCGGTCCCTCATCAACAGGGCGTGTGGATCCGGAGCAGATACCTTCTATTCCTCGCGCCAGAGATGCAGCTGAACGGTACTACAGAGAGAACATGTACCTTACAATGGAGCAGCATGTGCCTCCACCAGCAGCGATTCCTTACGTGTCTTTCGACCAGGGGAACTCGTCTCCCCGCCATGCCAGACTCACTCTCAATAGCATCCCTAGTACTTCCGATGCTCTATCGCAGACGGCACTCCCGTTAGGCCTAATACTGCAGCCATTCTCCCCTTTGGCGGAAGGAGAGCAGGCTGTTCCCATATTAGATTTCAAGGAAGCAGGACCGCCACGTTGCAGGAGATGTCGAGCATATATCAATCCATTCATGCAGTTCAGGGCCGGCGGCAACAAGCTCGTCTGCAACATGTGCACTTTTCCTAATGATGTACAACAGGAGTACTTTGCGCCAACGGATCCACAAGGCGTCCGTGTGGACCGTGAAGAAAGACCTGAGCTACGACTTGGCACAGTGGAGTTTGTTGTACCGAAAGAGTACTGGGCCCACGAACCGGTGGGCATGCGATGGCTGTTTGTCATTGATGCAGGTATGGAAGCCGTACAACGTGGAATGCTGGCAGCCATGTGCAGTGGTATTCTCGACAGTCTCTACGGCGAGCCTGGCGAGGCACCAAAGGACGGCACAGAACCACAGCCACGCCGAGTTCTACCCGAGGGATGCAAGGTTGGGTTTGTAACCTATGACCGAGACGTACACTTTTTCAACTGTCATCCATCGAGACAGCAAGCCGAGATGATGATTATGCCAGACATTGAAGATCCATTCCAGCCTCTGGGCACGGATGGTCTTTTCACGGATCCTTACGAGTCGAGGCACGTTATCAGCAAGCTCTTAAGCCAGCTTCCCGAAATGTTTTCTTCACCACGCCCAGAACCCGTATTGCTGCCTGCTCTCGTGAGCGCGTTAGGCTCTTTGGAGAAGACTGGTGGCAAGATCATCTGTTCAATCTCGTCTTTGCCAACGTTCGGGCCTGGAAAGCTTATTCACCGCGACAATGGGAAGCTGCATGGCATCGACACCGAGAAGAAGCTTTTCCAGACAGAGAGTGCGCCATGGAGAAAGCTTGCGTCTGATATGGTCAAGTTCGGCGTCGGTGTCGACTTCTTCCTGACTCCACCCGGAGCTGCAGGCGGCTACATGGATATTGCTACTATGGGACACGTATCTGCACAATCTGGCGGCGAATTGTTCTACTATCCAAACTGGCACGCGCCAAGAGATACGCCGAAAGTCGCGCAAGAGATCAAACATGTTCTCACTCGCGAGACAGGCTACCAGGCAGTGTTGAAAGTGCGGTGCAGCAATGGCCTACAGGTCAACGCTTACCATGGCAACTTCGTTCAGCACACTTTTGGCGCAGATCTAGAATTTGGGTCAATTGACGCAGACAAGGCGATTGGTGTGATGTTCAGCTACGATGGCAAGCTCGACCCTAAACTCGATGCACATTTCCAGAGCGCTTTGCTCTACACTACAGCGACCGGAGAGCGTCGTGTTAGATGTACTAACACCGTGGCTAGCGTCAACGAGGGCGGAAGTGAAAGCATGCGATTCATTGACCAGGACGCTGTTGTGTCAATGATCGCTAAAGAAGGTAAGAATCGAGACAAAAAACGAATAATTCTTGACAAAAGACAGTAAAGCTGACCACCCTTGCTAGCTGCAACGCGAATGACCGAGCGAACGCTGAAAGAAATTCGCGGAGCAATTACAGAGAAGACGATCGACATACTTGCCGGCTACAGGAAAGCTTTCTCTCGAGTCCAGCCTAGTGGGCAGCTTGTTCTGCCAGAGAACCTCAAAGAGTTCGGCATGTACACTCTCTCGCTTCTGAAGAGCAAGGCATTCAAGGCGGGTGCTGAGCCCAGTGACAAGCGCACACATGCCATGCGAGTGATCAAATCAGCGTCACCACTAGCCCTCTCGCTCATGCTCTATCCCCGAGTCTACTCATTACACAACCTCGAGCCCGAGTGGGGCTTCCCGGACGAGCAGACAGGTCACCTGATCATACCGCCATCCCTCCGTGCATCATTCAGCCGCATCGACGAGGGCGGTGCATACCTAGTCGACGACGGCCAGACATGTCTGCTCTGGCTGCACGCACAAGTCAATCCGAACCTGCTCGAAGATCTATTTGGCGAGGGCTGCAACAGCCTGCAGGCACTTAATCCGGAGATGTCCGAGCTTCCAGTCCTGGACACCCACTTAAACGCTCAAGTGCGCAACCTGATCGCTTACTGGGCAACGACGCGGACCAGTCGTGCCATGACGATCCAGCTGGCTCGTCAAGGCCTTGACGGAGCCGAGTACGAGTTCGCTCGATTGCTGCTGGAGGACCGAAACGCTGAGGCACAAAGCTACGTCGACTGGCTGGTCCACGTGCACCGCGGCGTGCAGGGTGAGCTCAGCGGGCAGCGGAAGAAGGACGCCTCGTCGGACGGCGGCGGTGGCGGCACGGGCACAACTCTGGATCCTATGGCGGGTCTGAGGGCGATGGGCTGGTGATGAGACGGGTTGTCGGGTTTGGGATGAAGCATGGCGTTGAGTAGTGGCGATTGAGCGCAGATACTACACCTCTGACGAGTCTCTGTTTGTTCGTGATCACCTGAGGGTGTGACAGAATAGTCTTGATGCCTGTCAGGGACGAAGCGATGAAGTAGACGTTCTAACATACGGTGAACCGAGATTTGTTCCAATATTCGTTAATGCGTAAAGATACAAGCATATTTTGTGAATCAATTACATGAGACGAAAGGACGTGAGTTGTTATAAAGAATCTGTATGGAGCTGAAAGAGTCTATTCGACAAGGGTAGAAACTACCTTGGTACATGCACGTCAGGTTTCGAAGACTGGTATCTACCTAAGTGATTGACCAAAGCAGCGGATGAAGAATCAAGCCCCTGGACCAGCTGTGAGTGAGGCTAAAGCCATCGCATATATAACAAGAAAGTGGCCTTTCAGAAAGCGCCAACCAGTCAACATCGAAGTCGTACAAACTACAACACAGTGATTGAAAGACATGAAAGGAACATTATAGATGAAAAAGAAGCAAATCTTATACTCTCAAGCCTAAAACCAAAACCAAAACCAACGCCTTGTCAACCAAACTCACCAATCCTCAAACTTCCCAGCACATTTACCCTCTCCCCTTCCCCACTCTCCAAAATCACCATCACCAGCACCATCACTACCCAGGCTTATAATAAGCCAGCACCGAATAAACAGCCTGCACCAACGACGCGAGCGTCGACAGCACCGTCAAGCCCAAGATGATAATCGCGATCCAGAACGTCCAGTACTGCTGCGGGTTGCGCTTGTCAAAGAACAGCTGCTTCCAGCTAGCTGCGGGCGCGAGGAACACGTCCTCGTTGAGCTCCTGCAGTCGGCCTCGCCAGTAGCGGAAGCCGGCCACATTGAGGCGCCGACGCGCGCCGCCGCCCAGCCAGTGGAAGCGCCAGCCGAGTTCGTTGCAGAGTTTCTTGGTTGGTTCGTCTTCGTACGGGAAGAGCAGGTCTAGGGTGGCGACGGTGTCTTCGAGGAGGCGCAGGGGCAGCTTGAAGGGTGTTGGAGGGGATTGTTGGGTATTTGTGTTGTTGGTGAGGTTGGTAGGGTTGTTGGGGTGGGTAGGTGCTGTTTGTGGTGTGACTGGAACGGAGGCCCCTGTTGCCCCTGCTGTGCTTCCTGTTGATCCTGTTCTTGTCGCTGGTGGTGGTCGTGGTGGTACTGCTGCTGCTGCTGCTCCGGTGGCTTGTAGAGTGCCTGCCGGTTGATTGGCAGCGGCAGCAGTAGTGGCGGCAGCAGTAGTGGCGGCAGCGGCGGCAGCGGCGGCAGCCTCAGCAGCTTTCTGGGCATCGATCTGCGCAAGCAGCCATCGCTTGTGTCCAAAAACTCGCAACACACGAGTCTTGTCATTCTCTGACCCCATCCCGACTCCGACGAAACTCCAAATGCCATAGAACCAGCGAAAGAGTAGAGAGTTGCCTGCCCGCTGCTGGTGCTGCATTTGCCGCCGTTGCCTCGTATTATATGAATATAGGCGCAGATGATCCTCAAGGCTGTCGGTCCACTCGAGTTGAAGGCCACATATACGCTCCATGAAGGCTGCGGTGAAGAAAGGGTGGAGCCGATGGCCGTTGCTGCCGCCGAGCTCGTCCTGCTTGCTTCCTTGTGATGCAGGAAAGGTGTCTTTGATGAATGTTTTCAATGGTCTTTGGTCGGAAAACGCCCAAGTCACTGTCTCAGTCCCGGTTTCGAGCGCTTTGTTGATGTTTATCATGAACAAAAGACGCAGAAGTGAGTCGAGAATGTGATCTTCACCGGTCTCTCGATCTGGGATCGTGGTAGGCTGAGGTACCACGACTGGTCCTGTTCCAGGTGCTGGGTTTGCTGCTTGCTGCTGTGGCCCGTGTTGCTGACCAGCAACCAAGATTCCATTTGGCTGACTGTGGTGAAGCATGTCACGGACTTTGTTCTTCAGCTGTGCCCTGTTCAGGTTCGAGCTCTCACCCAGCAGTCCTGACATGAGACGACAGACATCTTGATGGGTTTTCACGTGATCTCTAGCATACCTCTTCACCAACTGCGGGTGTGCACCACTATAGATAGTCTCTGTCTCTGCTCCATAGAAGTCGAAATACTCTTTCCAATTATCCTCATCTTGAGACTGCAAAGGCTCTGCTGTTGCACCAAATATTGTTCGAAGTACAGCTTGCTTCACTGGCAGCTCTGGAGCCTCTACCACGATCTGTGCCGGGCAATTGTTGCCTATATTATTTGGAGTGTTTGCTGTATTTCCTGGAGCATTGTTTGCGGACATGTTCAGACGTTGTAGGGGGTACATCTAAACCAACAACGTATGCTAAGATACACCCAATGGAAAGCAAGTAGTCGCAATTTTTGCTGACAGATTGACATTCAAAAGCATTATACAATAGTGCGCATCAAGATGCCTCACTTGGGACGGCGCAAGATGATGACGATACATGCTGCCAACAAAAGAGAATTGCTTGAGAGAACCTACATTCATAGCCAGCGTTGAGTGTGCAGTCGTCTGCCTGGTCAGTGGTGATCTAG
The DNA here is from genome assembly GCA_027478595.1 of Erythroxylum anguifugum. Lineage (NCBI taxonomy): Eukaryota > Viridiplantae > Streptophyta > Magnoliopsida > Malpighiales > Erythroxylaceae > Erythroxylum > Erythroxylum anguifugum. Next base: position 94,754 of record JANIPN010072669.1, read on the forward strand.
ATCGCAACCCGGTCATTAGTGGAAGCGCGGGTGACTCGAGTGGTGGCTTGGTGGCGCCACAGGACGAAACGGCTCTCCTTCCGCCAAGAGCACGCGGGAGGTGAGATGACGGAGTCGATCCCGACAGGTCGCCTGAGCCCTAGATTGAAGGAACCTGATAACTTTACAGCTTTGACCAAGCAATAGGAATACGACGAAGTCATTGTCGTAGCCTTGTCACTTCATTATTTTTGGTGTTGATGGACCTTGATTTGACACAGAGCCATGATGCAACGAAAAGATCGATATCCAGACCAGAGGGCACCATTTTCCAGAAAAGAGTTTAAGGAAAAGCCTTTTCCCACTAGCGGCGACTGGCTGACTCGCGGGCAACCCGAATCCTCAGCATTTGCCTTCTTTGCCCCCGTCTCCCGCGCCTCAAGCCATCTCGCTTAACATCGCCAACCACCATGTCAGGAACAGGGCGGAGCTGTCACAGGCGCCCTCGATCATGTCGACACAACCAGATTTTCTTTGTGACCTGCATAGCCCAATCCGCATCATCGGTGTCATCTAGTGCTTCTTACAATTGAATGGAAGCCGCTAAAGAAGCGCCCCCAGCGGCATGTGGCTCGCCAGCGAGGCGCATTCTCGACCAGTCCGCACTGCAGCTTAACAGGTGAGTGTTTGTGGCGTATCAGGACGTATTCGGAGAGCCTCACCAACTTAACTCTGCCTCATATCTTCTCTACGGCGGCCTGCCTCTGTATCTTTTCTCTCCTTTGTCTGAGTTTGCCAATCTCTTGTCTTTATAATACCACCATCAGCTTTACGTGTATCACCATACCACCACTGTTAGAAGCTTACGCCCTGTTCGAGTCGGCCAGCCCAGGGGTCTGGTGATCTGTGTACATCCTGCTCCCGTGCCTTGCATTGATGGCTCTGCCCTTCTGCATCCCACTCTAAAGTCCCCCATGCTTCCCAGCAGTCGCAACTCAATATTCAGTCGTTTTTCTCGACGTTCCCAGCGAAATGGAGACCAAAGCCGTCGAGCATCAGCACAGCAAACTGTTACGACGGCGGTAGCCCCTCCGACGCCAGCGAGGTCCGTATCGCCGGCATCGCGCACTGGTCAGACCAATACAGTTGTAGCACCTCAGCGTGTTGTCGTTGCTCAGCAGCCGATACCTCAGCTCACGCCGCAGGCGACGACCACTCCACCGCCTTCACAGAGCGACAATCAGAGCGGGATAACCACCACTACCACAAACACGTCTGGCACAAGTCAGGCTCCCGCCGCTGCTGCTGCTGCTGCTGCCGCTGCTCCTCCTCGGCTGACCACTAGACCGCGACCACCACCAGCAGTGCTCACAAGCAATTCAGACCCTCCCACTGGAGATCCTGCTGGCTCGAATACTGATCAGGTAGAAGAGGACGTATTTTACGTGTCTGACGACGAGCCTACTGACCAGGAATACCGTACTTTTGAGAGAGACATTAAGGGTGTCTTACGAGCAGAGATAAACCGTATCAGTAGCCGCTGGGGTGGAAGGAATATCGGCGGCTTTCAAACTCTGTACAAGGGCGGCACAACTGCAGGCGAAGATACGACTACCATTGTCATCGTTTGCAACGACGACCTTCTGCGGGCCCGACTTGAATCAGACAATACATTAATCACCTTTCTCGACAGCAGCAGATTTCCGTTTGTGATGCTTCACGATAGCAGTCTACGAGACACCGGAGGCAATCCGCTCAGGAACCCATTTCTGGGATGTAATATCTTTCTGAGACAACCAGAATCCTCGGTCCTGAGTGGCGAATACGATTTCCATGGTCAGGCACTCGAAGTTCCTGGCATGCATGGCCTCGTCTCCCGTTGCACGCTAGGAGGTTTTATTGAGGCTGAGAAGAAGCTGTATGGTTTGACAGTCGGACATCTTTTCGAAGATTGGATTGGTGATGACGAAGCTCACAAACCGGCTAACCGCCGCCGTCGTTCCATCTCTTCAACGCATAGCAGAGCTCGAGCATCGACCTCGGAATCTTTACAGGCTCGGCGAACTACACAAGGCACGAGGGCGTTGAGACGATGCTCCCCAAGGTTAATCAGAGCAGCGCAAGACATTGACACATCGCCTTACCTTGTCCTCGATGACCAACAGACGGCTCTTGAATCCAAGCAAGATTTTCCTTACTGGACCATTCTGGGCAAGCTCCAGAAGCTATCGACAACTGTGAGTCTTTCATTAAAATGAATGGAAACCCCGCTCAGTATGCTGACATATTACTAGGAGAAAAATGACTGGGCCTTGATTGAACTCGATCAGTCGTTGCCCTATAACAATTTTCGCAAGACATCTAGAACTACAGTGTCGGTTCAATCTATACGAGCATCCCAAGGCAGCAGTAAAGCGCCCCTTGTCACAATATCGACAGGATACAGTGGGTCCCACGAAGGCAAGCTTCGAATCATGTCTTCAGTGTCTTGGTGGTTTGGCAAGAAGCAGTTCGATGCTTATTCCATCCGTCTTGATCGTCCTCTTGGTAAGATCTCAGTCCTCGATACACTTTGAACATGATTTGCTAAACTATACAGCGCCTGGCGATTCTGGCTCACTGGTCATGCATAATGATCGCGTATGTGGCCTCATTGTTGGCACGATAGACAGCCTTAAGACAGCCTTCATGATAGACATTGAGAATGTCCTCACAGACATTAGATCTCAGCTTGGTTGCCAAGTTGAGCTCGCCTTTATAGAAAAGAATGGCGAATTCACAAAGCGTGATGCTCTGAAGTTGTACAGCTCGGGAAGCACCCTGTCAGTATCTAATGACACAGACCGCATCAGACATCTAGACTCATTACTTAAGAGTCTAGATACGGTTATTCACAAGGAGAAGTACGAGGTCGCAAAGTTGGGACTTCCGAGGGGCAACACTGAACCATCTCCACGTCGCTTGCCAAAGCAAGAAGAATCTTTTTGGCAGCAGTTCGTCGGCCAAAACGTTGGTCGCGCGACCACAACCGAGGTCAGACATGTCCTAACACCAGGTTTCGAACTCATTGGCGACAAGGAAAAGGGCCTGACAGACACTCTCAACCTTAAAGAGATACCGAAGAACCCTTCATCGCCCGAGGTGCCCGATGACCTACCTCAGCATTCCCTCAAGAGGGCTATTACTGGTACTGATGTTGACAATGACACAACTTCTCGGGCAGAGATTGATGAAGAAGAGCGGCAAGTCATCAACAATGCGATGACAGTGCTCGCTCTTCATAAACTCGTTGAGCGACCGCAACGCAAACAGACAATTCACTTTTCGTCTCCTCACTTCACCTTTGTGGATATTGCCCGATATATTATTCGCCAGCAAAGAGTACGTTCTGTTTCTTCCTCCCTCTTTTTTATATTGGCGGTTCTGGCCCTGCCGCTATTGGACAATGCACTGACGCCACAACACAGGTCATGAAAATCATTCAAAACTTTCTTGGACTCGCCAGCAGTCATCTCTGCAAGGACTGTGAAGCTTTGGATCTAAGAGTAGATGACTTTGTCGTGACGAGAAACAGCAACTCATCATCAACAGACCGGAAAACGCGAGCCTTCGTCGGTGGTTCAAGTAGTGGCACCCGATGGCTAGGGAGCCTTCGTCTGATCACTGTCAAGTCGCTCTGGTGCTCCCTGTGCCGTTTGATATCCTCGTCCATCCGGGAACAGGAACAATTGTCCTGGATCGATCCTCGTGCTATCATCGACAACAGGTCCCAGCTATATGATCCTGACAGCAAAGACCTTCTCGATGCCCATTGTGGAATAGTCTGGTCAGTTGATGGAATCGTGAAAAGCGATGATGCAGATGATTCTTCTGCCACTGGGTGAGTGCTTTCCCGTAATCTGCGCGCAGAAGGTGCACACATGAGCTCAACAAAATTCTGACAATCAACGCAGCCTGCTGGATACCTCTGATATTCAGATCTGCACAAGACGGCTGGAGATCATCTGGGACGACCAAAAAATCCAATCCTCAAACATTATCCTTTCAGCCTCATCGGCAAGGGCTCAGTCGCTGAGTGATGAATTTCTGGGAAGTCCAAGTGGCAGCCAGAAATCTCTTGTCTCTACAATACAAACCTGGATAAGTACTTGCAACAAGTTTCACGACAGTCGCTGCCATCATCCAAAGAACCCTAATTCAGGTCGTCGAGCCCTCGAACAGCCCTTCTTCATGGTTGTTGATCTGTTCGAGATGCGTCTCACATCACTACCCCACGACTGCACTTACACTGCTCTATCGTATCTCTGGGGTGGTATTTCGGGTGCTTTTACCAGAAGATCTAACGTCCGCTCTCTCCAAGCACGCGATGGTATTCAAAAGATACACAGCAAGCTTGCACGTACTATTCAGGATGCCTTTGATTGTGCCAGGAACCTTGGTGAGCGTTACATCTGGGTCGACGCACTTTGTATCATCCGTGATTCTGAGACATCCCAACGGCTGAATGCATCAATCATGCATCAGATTTACGCAAACAGTTATTTCACTATCTGCGCTGCTAGCAGTACCGATATGCAAGGAGGTCTCTACTCAAGTGCTGACGAAGTCAGCGCAAGATACCGGCTCGATTCAGACCATCAATCCATCCCTGCCTTTCCTCGGCCGATCAAGCAGTACTATCAACCGTTAGAAGAGCAATATTCGCATAACGTCCGGCTCATGGCATCGTATCCTGCGAAGTACTATATCAAGAAATCTCCATGGTTTCGAAGAGCTTGGGCGTTTGCTGAAAGTGTGCTGTCACCTCGCTCAGTCATCTTCGTTGATGGACATGTTTTCTTCCAATGCCGAACAAGCGTCTTTCGTCAGGATGTTGTGCCGGGTGGGGATCACAACAGCCGCTCATTTGACTCGGACGCGCTTCCTGTCAAACTCTTTGAAAGCACTTTGAGCCGACCATTGGAGACTTATGGTGAGATGGTTGAGAGATACACACGAAAGGAACTGAGCTCCAAGCACGATATTCTATCTGCCTTTTGGGGGATAGGAAGCTATTTGGACAGATTCTTAGGAGGCGATGGCTACCTCTATGGTCTTCCCCGCTCTCACTTCGACTGTGCGATTCTCTGGAGACCGAAGGCAGCCAAGTCAGACGAAAGCGAGCTGGAGTCATTGAAAAGGGGACGCCACCGAGTAGTAGAGAAAGAGCATATCAACGAGGATTTTCCGAGCTGGAGCTGGGCCAGACACATCAACACGCCTGTCAGATACGACATACTGCAAGATGAGCTCGTCGTGACCGATGTTAAAACCTGGATCCGGAATCACACATGGATCATCTGGTTTGTGCGTGACCGGCATGGGAACCTGACTCCTGTCTGGCACCCCGGTCTATCCTCCGAGCCAGACAGAGAGCGTAAACGTAGGCTCAAAACATCGCTCGGCTATGGAGGCCCACCACCACCCCAATACAACAACGACGATGCATACTCCTCTCGCACAGACATCTACGGCAGACCACTGACACGCCACCTGCCAACAGACAATGACTCTCCTGAATTCTCGCTTACGCTACCTGAATTTCCAGCTCGTCCAAATGTCGACTACGAGCCAGCCGGTGACATCCGTTTCAGCAACAATAGCGGTGGCGGCAAGCATAGCACAGGGGGAAGCGTGCGGTATGGAAACGCAAGCGGCAGCGCAATCGTGCCCGATCTATTTGACAGCGAACTACCCCTCCTCCAATTCTGGACGTACTCCGCCTGGTTCGCTCTCCAACCAACAAACCCGGCAAGCGATCTCAGCGACGGCGCACAGCCACCCGCATACATGCTAGTCGACAATAGCAATGAGCTGCGCGGTTTCATACGCTTCGACAGCACAGACCTTGCCAAACAAGTCATCGAGCAGAGCCGTCGGGAAGCCATGGGCCCGCACTACCGGTACCGAGATGAGGGCATGTACACTGCCTCGAAATCCTCAAAGCCTGGCTCAACTGATCGATCTCGATGTGATCGCGACACCAGCATCAATCGCGGCACTGGTGGCAATGGTGGTGGTAATGGCGGTAGTGGCGCGCGCAATGGAGCCGAGCGACCAGTGCTGCAGTTCATCGCCATCTCTGAAGCTTACAGCTTCACAGCGGCCGATGAAGAGCTGATGGGCGTATCCTACCAAGAATACGTGGGCACGCGCCTGACCACCTCACCGAAGCCGTGGAGCGTCTTCTTCGTGCTGCTCGTGGTCAGGCAGGGTGATGGCGTGCATCGCCGCGTCGGTCTCGGCAGGGTCGAGAAGGAGGCTTTCCGCTACTCTTGCAGGGGTGGCGGTAGGTGCAAGTGGGAGGAGTTCATCCTGGGTTGACCATGCCGGCGGTGGACCAGTCGAGATTGGTTCTTTTCTTTTCTTGTCTCTTTCTTTTTCTTTTTCTTTTCTTTTTCTTTTTCTTCTTTTTCTTTTTCTTACCAGTGCTTGTTCATCTTCTTGCTTCTTGTGTGCATTCTTCTTCGTATTTTGATTCCAATTCCCTTTTTCAGCATGCGGGCGGGTAGATGTTGAAATAATGACGTCCCTTGCTTGCTTTTTACAAGACTGTACATTATGTTTCACACACCGTGGACATCTTTCTACCCACGGCTATGTTATGCTTTTCAACGTTTTTATGCACTATAGATGATATATGACCGAATTCACAAACGAGAAAAAAGGACGGCACAAAATCAAAATGGTGTAAATGAAAGAAACTTTCGAAATGTTCATCTAGTTTTCACTTCCATCATGATCCGTTCGTTCGTAAGCAGATAGCAGGAAGGATCTTCCCCTGCCCTGTAATATTTTTCGCCCTCGCTCTATCTGCATCATCGTGGTATCTCATCTAAAGTACAGACTCATCGCCTCGGCATCATGCCGCGCCCACCTCTCGCCCTCATCGCCCGCTGCGCCGCGCCTGGCGGCAAACCCCTTTGTGGAGCGGTTGGCTGCTCGCTCTCCTGGTTTTTGATTGTCTCGTCGACACTGAGGATCAGGCAAGCAGCTTCGGTAGCGGCTTGGATGGCATTGGTCTTCACCAAGCTCGGCTCCCAAACAAATGCCTCCAGGTTGTTGCGCACGCCCTCGTGGTCAAAGTCGACACCCGCCCAGACGCTCTTGTTCTTGTAGTGCTCGACCCGAAGCTTGTTGAGTATGTCGGTGGCGTCGAAGCCGGCATTGTCGCAGAGCTGACGCGGGATTACTTCCAGTGCTCGCGCGAAGGACTTGATGATGGCCTGTTGCTTATGGGCCACATTGCTGTCGGCGTAGTGGTGCAGGTATGCAGATACTTCCATCTCGCATGCACCGCCGCCCGCGACGATGCTCTGGTGCTTGATAGCCCGCTTCACGATCATGATCGCATCGTGCAGACTCCTCTCTACCTCGGCGATAAATTGTTCAGCACCACCTCTCAGTACTAGCGTGCAGGTCTTTGCTTCAGGACATCCCTCGAAGAAGTTGAATCTCTCTCCACCGATCTGACGCTCCTCAAATCTCTCACAGGTGCCCAAATGTTGTGATTGAATATCTGAGCATGTGCTCGAGATAGTACCGCCACACGCCTGCGTCACTCGCTCTAGATCTGACGAGCTGACACGCCCAGCACAGAATATGTCTCTGTCGGCGAAGTATTGTGTTGCAAGATCACCAATCGGCAACTTCGACAGCACCACCTTGGCTCCGGTCTTGACCAGCGCCTCCATCTTGTTGAAGATGATCTGCCACTCTGCGTCCACGATTGCCTGGTATTCGCTGACTTGCTCGACTCGCACTTCCGCGTTGTCCTTCTCACTCTTCAGTTCCAGCTCAACATTCAGACACACTATCTTTGGGTTCTTGAACGACTTGGGCTGCTGCTCGAATCCTGCATAGCTGAATGTCTTCTTGAAAGCCACACCGTTGACGAACAATGAGTCTTGTAAGCCACCACCAGTGATCTTCTTGATACCGATCAGCTTCTCGTTCAGTTCGTCTTGGTCCAAGCTCAGTACTGCGTCAACTACCATCTTTGTGAAGAAGTCGGCATTTCGGTGGATCAGCTTGCTGCTCATTGCTGTCGCTGCTAGCCTTCGTAGTGTATCGACTTTGTTGCCCTCCGCTGTCTTGACCGCTATTTCCTTGATCTTATTGACCGCCATAGCTGAGGCCCGCCTCAGTCCCTTGATGATTGTCTGAGAGCTCGACCCATTCTCCACGTGCTCCTTCACCTCTTTCAGGATCTCGCCAGCAAGCACAACAACGGATGTTGTGCCGTCGCCCACCTCCGCATCTTGCGAGCGAGCAATATCTGTAAGAATTCGCGCTGCCGGGTGGACAATGTCGAGAAGCTTCATCACCGTTGCGCCGTCGTTAGTGATCGTTTGCCGGCCGTTGGCGTCAACAAGAAGCAGATCGCCTCCATAGGGGCCAAGTGTTGTTTTGATAGTCTGCTGGACAGCAATGCAAGCGTTGATATTTGACAGGATCTGGCCTCTACCTTGTGACGCATCGGTGCCTTTTGGACAGTCAATTGTCTGTTGAGAAAACTCTCTGATTTAGCGGGACACTTACCTTCCTTCAGCACGATGATGGTGGGCGTCTGCCCTCCGAAAGACATCTTGAGCGCCCGCAAGTCTACAACAAGATGTATCAAGAACAAAAGAAGACTTTTCAGGAGATTCAAGAGTTTGGCCGTGGGGTAATTCTTCTCAGAAATTATTTTGATCACCAGGCTTCTGAGCTCCGAACTTTTGACAGGGCGGGATCCGCAGAGCGGCATGCACGCCGCCGAAATTCAGGCACGCGAACGGCGATAAAGGATATAAGGGTTGGCGGGTGACAGCTTTGCGGGGGGCCATGAATATATGAGATGATTAAAAGTCCAGTCTCAACTCTTATTGTACAGTCGTTGGCTTACCGTTGACACAGTAGCCGTTCAGTCTGAAGGCTATCACAGCCTCTTAAACAGAAGTACCATCATACACAGAGCAGTCTGATGTTTAAGCTCGATACCATGTGGTGGGAAGCACCTTTCGTTATCGGAGCCAACTCCTTCGCAAATTTTAGCCCCGATCATTGCCATGAACATTGATTTTCCAGTGCGATCATGAGCCACAACAGTAACATTAGCTTCGATACCGTCATATGAAGCTGTCAAAACAGTTGACTTGCATATGCAGTGAGCTAGTTGGTATGTCAATTTGAATTCTCTGATACCTTGATACAACATTGTCATTACAATACTGGGGGGGTTTTCTCCATCAAAAAATAATCCTCTTCACACTTCATTCTTGTTCAACCTGCAATTTGTCAAGCAGCCAGCTAGTCTGGAATCTTGATCTTTATTAGTATAGTCTTGTTATTGTCTTTTTCGTTTCAAGCTGGTTTCAACCCGTCCAACCTACAATCTGGCTACACGTGCTCTGTTCGTGACTCATAACTCTGATTCTTTTGTATTACCCATCAAGTCTTCATTACAATCCAGCTTCTTTTCTGCATCCGTTTCAAGCCATCGAATCCACCCTTTTCAACCCATTGTCAATTTGCCCTTTCCTCTAGCATGATGGCAACTCAGCCACCTACCGCCTCAGAGCCAGTGAGAGTCGGCGTGGCCCTCTTCGTCACCACCAACACCACGCCCCGACGCTTCCTCATGGGCCAGCGCCTCGGGAGTCACGGACGAGGCACCTGGGCCCTGCCTGGCGGACACCTAGAATATGGAGAGTCATTCAACACGTGCGCTGCACGCGAGACCCAGGAAGAAACTGGTCTGCATATCCCCGAAGCCAACCTGCGGCTTCTGACCTGCACCAACACGGTTTTTGAGAAGGAAGGGAAGCATTACGTGACTGTGTTCATGGCCACCGAGCTGAAGGGTGGCGAGGGGGAGGTTAGGACGATGGAGCCGGACAAGTGTGCTGGGTGGGAGTGGGTTTCGCAGAGGGATTTGGCGGAGGCGTTTGAGAGACAGGGAGGTGAGGTTGCGGGAAAGACGGAGACAGAGATTGGGAGGGATATGCCGCTATTTCAGCCGATGATGGAGGTGGTGAAGCAGCTTGGGCCGGATCGATGGCTGAAGGAGGAGGTGCTGTAGGGATGGCGATTGGAAAAAGGCGTTTTAGGGTCGAATTTCGGCCGTTGGAGGCAAGCTATCTCACATAAAACGAACGTCAGGTTGAGAGTGGTAATTACTAGGAATTCTATGGCTTTGAAAGGGGGAGAGATAAAGAATTGAACTACAGTCAGCCTACACAAAATGACACTCATCTTAGGATTGCATGTTCTCCAGGGATAAATATGAAGCAGATGCGCATTTCTTAAGCTTGCTGAGCCGAGTTCTATCCTTGTTGTTTCGAATCTCTCCCGAGCTTGTGCTCTTGTTCAAATCGTTCATTCTAGCATGTCATCGTAAAGCAAACTGACCAAGACTTTTCTCTGAAGCAGATATGGCCGCCAGATTGTGAGTGTAGGAAGCTGCTACTGCAAATTTTCCCACATTTTCATGTCAAACAGTGCAGCCGGAACACAGTCAAATGTCATCTTACTTGCATCACCGCAGGCCCAAGCCTTCACGCTTCTCTTCGATACTTCCGCGAACGCTTCCTAAGCTGCTGCTGCCGCCGCTGAGACTACTCTCGCGAAACTCGCGGGCACCCTGCGCATTCAGACTAGCGCTCGAGCTCCTTCGTCGAGACCTGCGAGCTTCGATAGGATCGAGAGGGTTCAGGCCACTGACCCGAGCAAAGAGGTTGAGGACGTCGGTCAAGCTAACAACACCGCTAAGACGTCCAGACATACGAGCTCCAGGAAGGGCCGCTGCAGATACTGCTGGCGATCCAGCAGTTGGATTAATCGGAGGCATTACGTGAGGGGACGCGGGCCTAGGAGGCGGCGAGAATACTGCTTGACCGCCAGAAGGTGGCAGAAGTGGCGTCGAGGGAGCCGAAGAGGATGGTGATGGAGAATCGACGACCCACATACTGAGACTAATCAGTGAATGCGCTTATTGAAGTTTGTGTAAAGCTTACCGGTGAGATCGGGTGGCGACGAGCTTAGCCACTGTATGAGCCAGGGTCGAATATGGGCTCACATAGAACACAGGCACAGCGTCTTTGCCATCCTCCATACCGCGTGATGAGAGGATCACACCAATGAAATGTATGCATGTGTTATCCAACAAAGGTGCCGAGCTTGCTTTGGTCAAGAGTCTGACATCGGCGGTCGAAATGTTGCCGACCACATTCATCTGATTATCGACGACCGCCAGGGAAGAAATGCCCTCCACATCCATGAGCAAAAGAGCTTCTCGAAGCGGTCGGTCACCGTTGATAGATATGAGATTTTTCTGCGACCCTGCACGAAGCTCTCTCAGTGTCTGAGCGTATAATTGGTCGATGATGGGAAAGCATTGCGCATTTTCCCACAGAAACTTAACCAGGCGAAATTGTGATACTATTCCAACCACATCATTGGTCCACTCCTTGACGACGATGAGTCGATGCACACCACTACCAAATGTTTCGACTACTTGAGTGAGCTTTGCGGTATGTGCAATTGTGATGAAAGGCTCTTTAGATCCCAAATTTTTCGCCTCTTTGAGAGGAATTGGCTTGCCAGCCTGCGCTTTCTTTGCAAGATCCTGATAGAAGTTGATGTGATCCGAGTCGGGTCGTAAGCTGCCTGTGGCAAAGAGAAGGTATTGGTTGAGGTCTTTGAAGTCGAAAGTGGCGACAGCAGAGTTCGTTGTCTGGTCAGCCCTGACCAGTAGAACAGGGGCACTAGATTCGATAAGATACTGCTTTCATTAGTCAAGATGCCTGATGCAGTAGTATCAGTTACTAACGTTTGTTGCATCTTCAATAGGAGTCTCGACCTCTACCCATCGCAAGTCGTTGGGATCTACGAGCTCCCCTACGCTGATGGTATGCCAGTCCCTGCCAGCGAACTTGGGATCGGCTGCCTTCGTCCTAGGTGGGTTGTTTAGCAGCTCTTGGACGCCAGAATTGGTAGACGAGATCGACAGGTGACGCGTCGACCGTGGAGAAGGTGGAACACCACGGAGTTCACTGAAAGATGAACGATGAGCATGACCAGACGGACTGGGCATAGATCTAGCAGCCATGGAAGGTGATGAAGGGGGCATTGGTCGCCCAAATTCGGAGCTCGAGCGTGGCGATAGTCCTCGCTCGGGGCCTCTGGTGGCATTTATTTCTAGCTGATGGCCGTTGAGCGACCGATAAGCCCGTTCGGCCATGGCTACTTGGCCGGATGGAGAGTGACAGATCAGATAATTTGTGACAGAGACAGGTATCGGTTGGAAAGGGAACAGGGAATCGCTGACAAGCTGATGAGGGGCCAGCCGCGAAATGTGACCGGCTGGTCACACAGGCTCTTCAGACAAAGTCCATCGAGATGCAAAGAATAATGTAACGGCGGGAAGGGAACAGATTGAAGCAGAGAACCAGGAACAACGACTTGGGGAAGCTTTCTGCGCGCCAACCGTGAAAGCTGAATTCATTACTTGGAACGTGACGACGGCGGGGGGACGCGCACAGAACAGCCCACCCGCCAAGCGATTGACCCGCACTCCGGATCCAAAAAGCTCTGGCTCCGCACGCTGGCCCGCGGACCTTGCTCCGCTGATTACTCAGCGCTACGATCGCCGAAGCACCGTGGAAAGTGACGTCTACGAAAATCGCCAGCTGTTGAGAGCTGCTGCGAAACGTTATCTGTGTGCGAAGGTTCATTGAGAGAACATCGATGCCGGCCACTCGGTCTCTTCAACAAAAGTAATCTAGTTTAGGTGATTGACAATGCTGAGTGGGCGCCACGCTCATCAAGCTGTGCGACATGTCTGCCAGCAATGTCGTGCACAGGCAAAGCGAGGCCTGAAAAGCCAGTACACCACGAGCATTGCTCGAAATCAGTATTCGACGCGAGCCAATCCAGGCAGTCCTAGAAGAACGACGAATTTGATCGTGTTTGCGGCATCGGCTGGGGCTGGTTTTGGACTTGTTGGCAACAAAGTCATATGGAACGAAGTACCAAGCGCTGACGATGCTGAGCCGGTCATTGAGCAACCGCGGAAGAGGAGGGACGGGTCGAAGGAGGCCAACAGGGATGCCTTGAGCTCGCAACATGTTCAAGTGAAGCAGAGTTGGGACAATCCCGGTGTCTTCACCTGGGGTGCCAACTCTGGCGGTGTTGCGGATCCCAGCTCGAAAGACGTTGCTGTGAAAAATCCCAAGAGGCTGGAATTCTTCGACGGCCAGGCTCTGCGAGATCTGAAACTGGATAGAGGGTTTGGTGCTGCTATCAATGACAGAGGAGATCTCTACCTATGGGGAAATGACTACTCGAGTGACTCGGCGAGCCCTGAGAAGATTCTGTCAGGCAAGAATCTGCGAAGCTTAGCAATCTCTCAAGATCGCATCTTTGCCCTTTCATCTGCTGGTCAGGTGTTCTCTCTACCAGTCTCAAAGACCGATCAATTGGCGGGAGACAAGCCCTATGAAGCATCGTGGATACCTTTCTGGCCATCACGCTCAAAGGTATCCTACAAGACAGTCGATCTCCCTGATCAGGCCTGGGGCGAGAAAATCACCTCAGTAGCCTCGGGTCTCGAGCACGGCATTCTGCTAACATCCGCTGGGAGGTTGTTTTCTTTCGCTGCTTCCTCTACCGCCTATCCATCCAAGGGTCAGCTCGGCATTCCTGGTATTGTATCTTGGGACACTAAGCCAGCAGGGCCCTACGATCGCCCTCATCTTGTTGCGACTCTGCAGGGTTTCAAAATCGAGTCTATTGCTGCAGGTGACAACCATACCCTAGTGCTTGACAGCGCAGGTCGCGTTTTTGGGTTCGGAGACAACTCTTCCGGCCAGCTCGGCATCAGCGTATCAGCTGAGGCACCCTATATCGACGCACCAAGTCTCGTGAATACCGGTAGGCTGTATACAGGCAGCTCTCAAACGGCTGTTGTTACGCAAATCGCCGCTGGTGGCTCTGTATCCTTCCTCACGATTGATGCTACCCGGGTAGCTTCCGCAAATGACGATCTCAACAAGCCCGGTACGCGTGCTCAACTCGGCAGGGTAACAGCTGACGTGTGGGCCTTTGGTCAAGGGATCTACGGAACGTTGGGCACGGGGCGTTGGACGCATATTCAAAGTGACCCAGCTCGCGTCAAATCACTGTCCGGCCTGTTTGAATACGATGAGGCAGGTGGTAAGGTGATTCCGATTCGCCTGGCGCGTATAAGTGTCGGCAGCACTCATGCAGCAACGGTCATGGACAATGTTACCCACGTTGGTGCAACGGATCGCACTGGGGAAAACGATGTGAACTGGGGCGCCGACGTACTATGGTGGGGTGGCAACGAACACTACCAGCTGGGTACGGGTCGGAGAGCCAACGTCAACGTGCCAACGTACATCGGCCCGCTGGAAAAGGTGGGCGACGGAAGCCGGCGAGAAGAACATCGATTGCACATCACACCAAAGAAGAAGGTCACAGTCAATGGCAAGACCCGGATGGTTGAGCAAAGCATCGAGTGCGGGCGCATGGTCAGCGCTGTGTACAGTAGAATCGTAGAGTGATGTGGAGGGTAGCGAGACTTTTGATGCTTTTACTTTCGGTGGCTAGATTTTTTTTTTTACGTTAATGCTAGACATCGAGCAAACCCCCACTTTGTACATACCTATCCATTACACATCAGCTTTTGTGCTGGTAGATGAGGCAAGATGAATGGAAAATACCAAAGTTCAATCAATGTCCACATTCAAGTCATTCACTAAACACATCATAATAACGAAATATCATTCCTGGGAAAAAAGTTCCTGCCCTTTTTACCCAATGTCGAGAACTCCGCTGCGTTGTAGGAAAGCAGACAGGCCAGACTCGGCAGCTCGACGCATTGTATCATTATCATTTCCGTTTCGTAATATGCCTCCTGGGGTAGAACTCAGGCACTCATGTGCTGTACCTCGCTTCGCTTCAAAATGATTGAAATGTCCAAGGAGTGACTGAAGAATGCCTGGAAAAGACCCAGACGGGAGCCCAGGTATTTTCGAACAATGCTGAGAGGCAGAGAAATCGGCGAAAGCCACACGTTGAATGCATTGAGTGAGATGGCTCACTCCCCCTTTTCATCATTTCACCGTCTGTTGTTTCCCCCTGGCGACCACAGACCGTTCATCGTCTTCTGGATCTTCTGCTGCTGTGCGTCAATCATGTCTTGTGTCTGTCCCTTGGCAAAGCCGCGGCCGTCGATTTCCATCGCGTCTTCATCCTTGCTTTCCTCGCTTGTGGCGCCGTTGCCGCTGCCGGCACCTTCGGCTGCTTTTTGCTTGTTCTGTTCGCGAATCTGAGTAATAGCGTCCGCAAATCCAAGACCTCTGTCCTTTGCTTTCTGTGCGAGGCCACCAGGTCCACCAGCTGCAGGCGCTCCGCCAGCCGGGTTCCGGCTTTGAGCACCATTCATGAATCCGGCTGCACCGCCCTCACGCAGCTTATTAATTGCGCGAATGGTGTCAATGGCGGCGTGCAGTGTGCGCCGAGCATTGAAATTCTTTTTAACAGTTGGCAGCAGATCTTCGCCGCCTGGGCTGCCGTCGCCAGCTGCAGTGTCCGTGGCTTTTCGACCACCAGCCTCCGGTCCTGAAATCCAGGGGTGCTGTAAGGCTTCATGTGCTGTAATCCGCTGTGTAGAGTCGACCGTCAAACATCGCTTGATAAACTCTCGTGCCGTGCCAGACACATTTCGCCAGTATTCTAGTGGCGTGAAGCTGTAATCAGCGACTAGGATAGCCTGCATTTCCTCAAGATTGCTGTCTCGGTCGAAAGGGGTGTAGCCGCACAGTAGGAAGTAGGTGATGACACCAATGGCCCATACATCCACGGGCTTTCCATGCCCAGTCTTGTTGAAGATTTCTGGCGCCATGTACCCTGGAGTTCCGCATGTCGTGGTCAACACATGAAAAGCCTCCTCGTCCATGATCCGCGACAGGCCGAAATCCGCAATAAGGAGATCAGCATTGTCCTCCGGTGTACGGAACAACAGGTTCTCTGGCTTCAGATCCCGATGAACGATTCCGTGGTCGTGTAGATAGGCAACAGCACTGAGTGTGGCGCGTATCAAGTCGGCCGCGTCAGATTCGTAGTAATTGCCCTTTCGGCAAATACGATCGAATAGCTCGCCGCCAAGAGCCAGATCGGTGACCAGGTAGAGGTTATTCATCGTCTCGAAGTAATCCACCAGTGTCAAGATGTTCTGGTGGCCCATCGATACCCTTTTCAGAACCGCAATCTCATTTCGTACCATATGTTCTCGACCCGCCATCATCCGCTTGTTAATGACTTTCGCAGCATAGTAGCGACCGGTGTCGATGTGTACACACTCTTTCACCACACTATAGCTCCCCGCCCCCAGCGTCTTGCCCGTCTTATAACGGCATGGCTGCACTTGTGGCTTTTGTGCCGCTTGTGCGTTCGGAGGATGAGCTGGCGCCGTTGTCGTCGCCATTGCGACTATGCTTGTTCTGCTGTATTGATAGAAAATGAATGGTAGCTGATGCTCAATAGTAGATTGAAGACCAACGCTTTTCTGCGCTTACTGATTTCGACACTCCAGGTGGGTGTAAAGATTTCGTGAAACGTTACTGAACTGTGATTGGTATAGGAACTTCGAGAATGTTGTCTGCGCTTCGGGCTTTATCTTGATCTCGGACGGGGAAGGAGGCTTCGAGTAGGCTAATGGTCTGGCGGTGGGTGTTATAAGTCGGGGAGGGAAAGATGTGGACTGACTGATGTTGGGGTGTGGTCTCAGATGAGGTCTTTTTCTAAACGGGACTTTTCTCCCAAATGGTGAATAATGTGGTGGCAGCGATGGATGGGCATGCAGGCGACTGATTCCTAGCATCTGTCTGGTTAAACCTTGCTCTCTCGGCGTCTTTCCCCACTGAGAGTTCAGCTCAGCCTTGGCCTGCAGGCCGCCCACATTCGCCCTCCACTCCCGCTTGCGACATACTTTCATCCTGCTAAGCGTTCAGCCACCCTACCACTGCAGGGCTCGGAGCCATGTGGGTTTAGTTCGCGACGACGAGTGGGTGTCTGTATCAGCTGCAGGTACTGTGGATGCCTGTGTCTCCATCGCAGCTTTGGGTCACGTCACCCTTCAGTTGTTTCGGACACGCTATACTTTACCAATGAATACTACCAGGACAACAGCTGTCTTGTCTTCGATTGGATCATTCAGCATTGTTCATTGCAATAAATATAATGGGTATCAACGGAAATCTAGTCTATTGAAGTTAACCAAAGCATTTTTCCCGCCTTCCAGTGATCACTAAGAGAATGATCCGATTGTGATCTTTTAGTCCACCAATATCGCTTGATCCACTTCGGTATTCAAAGCGAGAGCTTCAGTCTCGTACCTCGTGCTGAGTCTGACTAATCTGGCACAAGCTGTCGACTTAAGTTTTCAATCTTGTCGAATGCGGGTCGGCGCGACATGCAATTGTGCGCCACCCTATGATCTGAAGTCGATACTTATAGCGAAATACCAGGATGACTGACTTCTGGGATGTCCTTCGGTCCAGCATATACCGAGGTACCGCAAACCATGCGATGTTGTGATGAGGGTGATGCGACTGTAGAAGGTTCTTTGCGAGTAGTTCCAAATCGAGATTCGGTGGCTGAGATTGACTGAATTGCTTTGAGTGGCTTTCCAAAGGTGACTGGCGCCGAATCCTCAAGGCTCCATCAAGAGTCCCAACATGCCTTGCGTTTGCCAAGCTTGCTGTGCTCTGTCTGTCTCCGCCTTCACCAGAGCATGCAATCTTCTCCATTGTGCGTCGATCTCTCGACTCTGGCCCATGTTTTCGGAGTAGATGTCGAGCAGAAGAGTGCCAACTTCAACACAAAGTCCGACCTGCCTTGGATCAATGATGTATTTACAGACGAATTTGAGGATCGGCTGCAGTGTCTGCTCGTTCCTCTTTTCGAGGGCGACCCGCATGGCTGAACGGTGTCGGAGAGCGACCAGCACTGTGATGGTCGCCTGTAGCTCCTTTGCATCAAGAACTCGGTCGAGTGCTGAAGCATAATTGCTATTGTGAAGGTCTCGCTGCCATGGCCTAAGCTTTTTTCTCGGTCGCGGATTGCCCTCGATGACCACGTCGGCACCTTCACCAGTAAAGTCTCTCCCCCTCAGTCGGACTCGCCATCCGCTCGTGAGTTTCTCTTTACGCGCCTTCTGCTTATCGTATTTCTCGATCTCACCAGCCTCAAGCGCAGCCATCTCCTTGGCCCTCTCCCGTGCCTTCACTTTCGCGTCTCCACTCAAACGTGTCCGAATACTGAGCGTCCCATCCTGCATTCCCACCACCAGATGCTTGTCCTCCTTCCCAGCGTTGTTTGTGACCACACCAAGACTGAGTACCGCACTCGGATATTTGATTCCCGTTACTACACTCCATCCCTGCGTTTCGAAAATTTTGACGTGGCCATCCAGCCCTCCAGCGACGAGCCTGGTTCCGTTTGATGCAAGGGCCAAGCTAGTTACCGTTTTCTGGTGATTTTGAATGACATTCAGCGGCTTACCACCAACGAGATCAAGAACCGAAACCTTGTTGTCTGCTGCAGCCAGAACCGTGGTGCCCGATGGCATAGATAGCACCTCCTCTATTGGCGCCTCGTGTTTGAACGTCATTGCAGCCCTGTCTGGTGACCTTGGATCCCAGATTTTGACCGTCTGATCATAGGAGCCAGAGAGCAACAGGCCGTTCGCCTGCCCGGCCAAAAAGTTTCCACTTCGTACATAGTCGCCATGTCCACGAAATATAGCTGTCGGATCATCGGCAGCAAGATCCCAGAGTCGCAGCGTCCGGTCATCACTGGTGGACATGAGCGCCGTCGTGTCTGTCGGATTCCAAACTGTGCGCCAAACTGACTGCTTGTGCTGTTGCCAAGTCTTGAGGATGGCTCGGCTTGATGTGTCAAAGACTTGAATCTGTCCATTGTAGTCCCCTGTTGCTACCACTCTTCCGTCTCTTCTAATCTGTGCACTGTAGGCATTGCCCGTGAAGCGAGTGATGCTTTTGACTGCTTTTCGTGACCGAGATGAGAAAAGCTGCACACGAGCACCGCTTGTGACCGCAAACAAGTCGGCAGAAGCTGATGGAGTTGTTGCTGCATAATGAGGGGCGTTGATGTATTGAATCGGGGATCCAGTTGGAGACGGGGCCAAAACCTGCGATTTAAAGCTTTTCCAGTACTGCTGCTCCGGTGTGAGTGAAGCTGGCCCCGCGGCTTGCTTCACCAGCGCTGTAGGCCTGACCTCAGCCGCCATTGTAGTTTGGATCAGATATTCCACATATCCTGATCTTTGCCACTACTGTTTCGTGTCAGCTGTACAGCGTGCACGGCTTTCAGAATCTGTCGTCTCAGACGCGGAATTTCGCCCACCAGAAGAAATTCATGATCTTTCGGAAAGATTTCCGCGCCCACGTGATCCTACTGAAATCCCAGCGAGTGGAGCTTCTTCGCCGAAACAGGTCGATCAGATACGGGAAGCCTTGTGTTCCTACGAATGACGACTTGCTCCCATCGCCTCATCATCCACAAAACTGACAGCGTAATTTCGCACGAGGTCGTTTTAAGGCACAGCTGACATAGTGGAACTACAGATCTAATATTTCAGTGCATTGGGGTCCAAAATTGGATTCAGTTTATCTTTCTGTTACTAGAATTAGTACAGGTTAAGATTCCATAGCGGGATCATTCGGTATCGAGTGTTACTTAGTGCAGATCGAAACCAAACATTACTTCGGTATACGTGTACGGCGACAAGATTCGAAGTTCGAAACGCAGCCATTTTCTTTAGATCTCTTCTTCTCTTCTTTGTGAATCAAGCTGCCTCTAAGTCTTATTCTGTCCAAGTAGCAAGAAGAAAGTCAATGTCGCGATAATGATATCCTCTTCTCACTAAGCTTGAAAGCTTGACCCATCGAATTACGTCTCCTTTACTTTGAACTCCAAGTGCTGGCCACAGTTCGAGGACTGAATAGGTAGAAATGCACACACCTGTCAGAGTAAAGGGTAGAAAAGGGAGCAAAAAATCCTCGATGAAGACTCTGAAGCGGAAGCGCGAAATGGCAAAACTTGACAATGACCAGGCTCATGAGGTGCAGCAAGAGAGATTTTCTACCCTCGAAACACTGCCACCTGAAATTTTAGAAAGCATATTCATCTTGAGTCAAAACTTGGCTCTATCTTTAGCTTCTACTCGCCTTCGAACTGTCTTGACATCCAGAAGACTGATAGAAAAGATAACACTTGATCTATCGACCTCGCTAGGGCTTTTCGCTACTTCAGGGTCTTCTTGTGCGATTGGTGAAGAAGCTGAGCTTGCCTTCAAATCTTGGCAAAAATGCCTGAGACACCCGCAGTTTAGCTTCCGTTGGTTCGAGTTGAGGACTCGGGAGATGCTGATAGAACGAGCACGACAGTTGATATCTGATTTCTGGAAGGAAACGGGAACCTTGCTTTCAATTGCTGAGAGAGAGCGTCAACTTTGTAAAATCGAGTCGGCAGTCTATAACATCCGCTTGTCAGAGCCTCGAACGCGCAATTTGCAATGCGTTCTCTTGATAGCAACAAAGAGCATACTATACTCAAGACAGCCAGTCACTCTATGCCTCAAACAGGTGCAGAGGGCACTTGGAGGTGCCATTTGCGAAGTTGTGTTCGACTGGTACAACTTCTTCGAGCCTTCGGGCCGTTTACGTTTGTGCGGAGGCCCAGCTGAGAAGCGCCGCCGCACAGGTTTCTTTTTCCCAAGCCTCAGCCGTCTCTGGACATTTGAAAAGTCAGTCATACCATGGTTTGAGGTCACGGAACTGAGCACGCCGTTCATGTACAGCAGGACAATGGTGCCTTCGTTTCTATACCGCGCTCCCTTTACACAGGAGAAAGGAAACTTATTGAAGTTTCTGATTGACCGTCAGATGAGCATACCGAACGCGTTATCCGCACCGTCAGACGTGCTCGAGGCAGCAAGCGTTGGTCTTACAGAGGCGCTAAGAGAGTGTTGTCTGCCAGCAATCTATTGTATTTCCCCCATCTGTCTGCCCATAAATCTCCCATACGAGGCGGCAGACACATTTAATTGGTGGGATTTATTCAGCCGTCTGCCACCCAGTATTGACCTTGCGTCCGGCAACGGTTATAATCCAAAACCAGATGCGTGGAAGTATCTTATCGGTCCTTCACGGCAAGGCCGGGTCGATGGGGGACCGTGGCCGCTGCACGTTACTACCTTCACCGAGGATCATCTACGTGCGTGCTTGGAGAACATGCACAGGAACCCTCGCACTTATGCCAATTTCCTCAGTCGGATGGTCATGGTGATGTACTGCATGCGCGGTGACGATAATTATCGGATAACGTCGACCGACTTTCTGCAAGCCTTTGATTCGTGCCGTAAAAACCAGACAGAGCAGATTCAGAGACAGCTTGACACAGCCTGGAGAATGTGCACCACATGATGTTCGTACAAATACTTGGATTGACGCTCGAAAGCTTTCGACACGGCCTCTTTCAGGTTCTACTGAAACTATAGTAGTCGCTGGTGCCGGTCGATCGTTTATCACGTCAGCTCTATGTGAATCACTCCCCAGGTCAGGCTGTCAAGCGGTTTCGCTTCAACCGACCTTGATTTCCAGCTCTTGTCTCTATCTCGCAAGATCAGCACGCCGTAGAACAGGCTGGGTCAGAGAATTCAAGCCTTGTTGAGAGCACGCCTGAGCTCGCTGTCATTGTCAATTCAAGGAAAGATATTTATTAGTTGGAAGACATTTGCCTACTATTCCATCCACTTATTAAATTCGATTAACTCAGGTGCAGGGCGATTTGCCAAAGAGGTGTGATTGTGCCATGAGTCGATAGCACGTCGAAATCCTCGAACGACTCCAAGTAGAGAGCCTTCGTGGAGAGGTATATGGAAACCGGACAATGCTCAGGCTAGATTCACTAATTATAGCTGAACATTTCAATTTGAGAATTATCAGAGACAGAGGTAACTGTAAAATAGAATACATCCTAATGTAGATAATGCCGATACAGACAAGTTGTTAGAATGTAATGCTGTACAATAGGAAACTATACAATGCAAAAGCTCAACCATGCAGCCACGAACTATGCGCCTATCCTCAAATTAATCCAAGACCTCACCATGAGGTTTGTAGAAAGTTCATCATGCTCTGCTGACGGCAGCAATGGACTGCCTGATGCCACTGGCTTGTGCTTTGTTGGGCAGCAGGACATCCGTCGAGCCGTAAACAGATGTCTGACTCTCGCCCTCGTACGTCATGCGAGGGGTGGTGCCGGGTGTCGCAGGTGGAGACATTTCCTGAGCCACAGGATTGGCATTGTCTTCAATCACGGAGGTTGTGGGGGCGTTCTTTGTGCTGGATTTTGGACCAGTCTTTGCATCTGAGAAGGTCCAGATATCGTGAAGATTTTCAAGCGTGATGTTTTTATCGTTGGTGTTGCCTTCTTTGACCGGGCTGACCTTCACAGCCTTGAGGCACTCTTCCGTACCACTGCCGTGATCATTCTTCGGCGCATAGCCCGGACAATGCTCCAGATGCCATACAAGCGATCTGTGTAGCATAGCGCCGAACGGCATGTCCCTTGTTCCCCAGGTGTTTGGCTTCAGCCGCTCATAAGTCCACTCCCAGGAACCACTCTTCTTGTTCTTTTCAAGCTCCCAGCGGGGTAGGAAGGGAAGACATTCTGTGATTGAAAACATCAGTTAGCTATAATGAACGTAAGAAGGGGGGGAGCAAAGTTGCCTAGGTTAACTTCAGAGCTGCACTTACCCATTAGATTCCAGAGCAGAACCTTCGTAAAGTTAGACCCTCCACCAAGACGAAGCGTGTCGTGCCTCTTGGCATTGAGTGACTGCTCAATTCCCCTCGTTCTGAGATTCTCTTCGAAGCGATCCTTCTCTTCATTCCAGCTAATGCGGTTAGCCTGAGGTTGGTTCTTCTCCACATCCTCCAGTTCACGAATCATCCACGAGAGAGGGATGTCACTCATTTGGAAGACATCTTTCGACGTGTCTGGGTGGGGTTCGGGCATTGGGTTGCCAAAGAAGAAGCTTTTCACTTTGCTCCACCAGTTCTCCATCTTCGATTTGCTTGGGTCCTCTTGAGATTCTGGTGCCCAGCCGCCACCGACGTCGCCATGGTTTCCTGGGAACCAGACTTCCTTTGCATCTTCGTTCTCATTGTTTGGGTCAAGAGTGTCTTGGTTGAGTAGTGCTGCCTTGAATTTGACACGGCGCTCGTCAACAGCAACAGCGTGACGGACGTGTTCAGCAGTACCGGCAACATCGAGTGGCTGTGGGGTACGACCGATGGCGCTATCGAGCACGGCAACACTGCTAACACAATCGAAGATACCCAGGAAATGAATCTTGACTGGCTGTCTCTGGCCGTTCACCGTTTGCTTCTGCTCACGACAAAAGGTTTTGCGGAAGGCTGCAATCTCGTTGTTGAGTTTGATTTCCTCTTTCGTTTTCTGATCTTTCTTTAGATCCTCTGGCTTCGATCTTCTCGTGTGTGTGCCATGTTCGTATCTTTGATACAAATCATAGGCGAACGAAACCATCTCTTCATTGCCCTTGGATAGCAGACCGACCTTATTGATCATACGAGCCAAGAAGCGGGCTGTGAAGGCACCACGGCTGAACCCAAACAGGTAGATCTGATCGCCGCCTTCCTTACCACTATCGTAATGACGCATGATGAAGCGATACCCAGCCATTACGTGGGCATCAAAGGTGGTGGCAAATGCAGAATCGAGTGTTCGGCTGAAGCTGCTCTTGATGGATCCGAAGAAGCCCTTGTTCAGGGAGCCGCTGCTGATATCGTAGGTTCCAATGCCGGCTGAAGTTTGCGTTAGTGATGTGAGATTTCGAATGTGTATCGTGGATCTTACTCTGGTAGTAGTGGAACTGATTATCGTCATCTGTTCTGTTGAATTTGTGATACAGCTTGACGATGTTCGTATCGCCACTGCTGCCGCTGAACTTGTTGCCTGTTCCATCGAAACAGAGAACCAGCTTCTTGACAGGGGTCGCAGGAGCGTCCGGAGTGAAAGAGTCGGACGCCATTCTGTGCAGTGTGCGTCGTTGACTAAAGGTAGCCAATCTGGCGGATACGGACACTTTCAATGGCCGAGGAAAGCGTGCAGCACGTGAGCAAAGGAACAGAGCCGTCATCAACTGTGGAAGAATCGAAAGACAACTCGTGGAAGCAGCAGGACAGAAGCATCCTTTCTATAGGAAGCCATCTTGCATGCCTCAACTTACCTTATCATCTCTGGTGCACTGCTACCAGTACGAGTGGCTGGCTGAGGTTGTGATCTAGAATGTGGTCGACCGACGCGAACGGCTCATTAGACCCACACGCCTGTGTCACGGAGTCTGTGGAAAGGCCGATACTGGACGGAATGGGCAGGTTCAGACTTGAACCATCGCCGAGTGGCTTGCATAGCTTCAAGTCTCAGTAGAAGCAGGGGTTGAGAACTTCGCTTCTCCCGACGCTAGTTTTGACGGGACCCTTGCGCCTCGTGGTGCCGCAGGGCTCACGCAGTAGGCTCCCGGCTCAAAGCTGTCGATACTTGGAGGCGATACGGATCCGGCTCGTCCAGACCAGTACCAGACAGAAGGCCGAGAAAGCATAGTCCATCTTCAGCCAAGAAGGAGGGATCTAAGATCAGGACTGCGGACAGTCTTCTTTAGAACAGCAGCAGGGCGGGGGCATATCGACCAGTCAGAAAGCAACGAATCAAGAGGTGAAGGGCTCGACAGTCAACAATCCAAACACAGCTCAGGTAGGAAATAGCGAGAGGGCAGATCCCCAATCGCCTTCTACCATAACGAGGGTCTGCCAGTCCGCCAGGGCGTCCCCGGCGCGCTTCAAACGACTGCCAAGCACGCAGTAATGTTGGAGATCAGTGCAGATGAGAAAGGAGGTCCATGCGAAAAGGGAAGGATAACGTGTCGCTCGCATCTCCTAGGCCGAATGGTAGCTGGGCATTGCAGCCATGAAGAGCTCTGCATGTACCATGGCTCCACATGTACCGACTGAACTTAGCACCAACGAAAGTAGCGTTTGACGGAAGGACGCGATTGGTGTATGAGCATTCGAGTAAGCTGCATTCGGCGAAGCGAGGACTGCGCGTAACATTGAGTATCAGCTTGCTCGGGACGGACGCCACAAGCCACTAAAGCCTTCGTGAGAGGGAAACAGCGGCGTCGAGCGAGTAGCTTGCCTTGATGCCGCCCAAGGCCGCAACACTAGCATATTAGACTCGCGCAACTCCGCAGCCATGAACTGGACACGTGAACTCTTGGGGAAAGTACGAATTTGCAACAGTAAATTGATCAGAATCAAAAACAGGATGCTGGAGTACATTGATAGAATGGTAAAGAAACAGCAGGATCGGCATGCAGAATGATAGCTCTTCTCGTCCCCTGTCGAGCAATGCTAGATGGAATTTAGGTCCGCTGCAGGGGATGCACGTGGATAAATGAGGCCGTGAGCAGTCAAGGGTCTGGCCCATGCATGCGGCCGCTTTTAGCTTAGTTCGTTATTGCGCGAGTGCCTGAACAAAGCGAATTGACAGGGTTCTTTGCCTCGAGATTGCCAGAAAGCCCAGGATAGGGTGAAAAGCCCATGCTGTGATTATACAACAAGAAGACAAGACTTCATGAAAACGGAAGTCATGGTCTCGAAGCTGGGGCTGGACCAGTGTGTAATTCTCGAGGGGTCTCAATAATCTGAGTATCAAGACTTTCTAGCTGCGTGGCTGTGACAAGTCAACACTGTTTTAGGACGGAAGATGGAAAGATGGTTGTCCGCAGCGCATAAAATGAGAATTATGGATACTTCCAGTACTACATCAGGCCTTTCCATCAAGGCTAGGTTTTTATCATTGATCGTCGTTACTTGTCAAGGATAGATATTACAGAAGGGCAGGAACGGGAAGGAACGGGGTACCGGTGTCAAACACGTGACTCACACCTTCACCACACTGAAATTGGCTGGGGTCATGGTGTAATCATGAACAGCAGTAGACTCATGTCAGAGCTTCACAATGAAGAAGCTTGATATTTGAAAACATCACTGTGTGTAGCTGGGCTTAAATGTTAGAGGCGTACAGTTTTGTTCCTTGATGTTTAATCGTCGAATTGCTGGTGCTGTTGCCGTTAGGTATGAAGATGGATGTCGCACAACACTTCTGTGTTGATCGTCACGCCTACCAAAGTCTTCAAAAATGATCTCGGAAACCTAAAACGATCGACTAACAAGTATGCAAATACTGCTATAGTGCCTACAGCAACAAACACCTTCCTACTGAAGTTCGAGATGGCGGCGCAAGACCAGACATCTGGAAATGGTGACCATCTCACTACACATGAATTGCAACCGTGCATTTCTCCTTTAGTGTCGCCGTATTGTGCAAATCGAATCTCCGGACCATGACTCGCAGCAAACACCAGCTAATCGACTCTCCCATGATCTGAGAAATTGTTTTGTATGATTCTGCATTTCATCTACTGGATCAACGCATGTTCTCAGTTGAATGACTTACCAGCTATTCATAGATGACCAGGTTTCGAAGTGCAAGGCATGTCCCGCCAAGGCATTGGGGAATCTGGGCAACCTCATCTTGGCGGGCTGTGCGCCGTTGCCACAGATTCGGTAATGGCCACTTTTAGAGTATGACACAGACGGAGACTTTCTCTGGAGCGAATATCACGGTAGGAGCTGCTCAGCCTACCAGCTACGTTCTCAGAGTTCTACCAACAAAAGATGTCCGTAGGAAGCAATTTGACTTGCGGCTGAAGATATGACTCAGCTCGCGGAAAACATTTGTAAAGGAAGGAAGACCTGGATTCACGATAGAGAGAATACTCTCACAAAACCTGTCTAATAGAGCAAGATCAAATATCTGTCTTCATTTTTCATAGTGTCTTTTGTATCTCTTTTCCTCCCTAAATCTCTCAGATTGGTAGCTACTTTTATTTATTACTCGGGCATATTTTTTGCTCAATTGCACGGTCCAGAAATGTCAGATGCAGGGCTATATGCACAGCTCGCATTCTTCACGGTAGATGATTTGGACACAGAGAACAATTCCCATTTTCAGCAAGATGATTCAATCACAAACGGTCGCGCCTTAGAAGACCAGAAGAGCTACTTCCACAGGCTTCCCCTGGAAATAATGCTGTCCATTGAGAAAAACAGCAATAGCGGATCCTTGTACTTCACCTGCAAGCGATGGAGCGAACTCCTTGAAATCGGGGACAAGCACACGTACCATCGACAGGTCAAGGTGACAAAGTGCTGTTCCTGCAATGACGCCCTTGCGGAGACGGAATGGAACGACTCACACGGCAGGCTCCGTTGGTTGCTAAAGCAGCCCTGGCTGACGACAGCCCATTTCACAGATGCGTACCATCAGCACGTCGATGATGTCGTTCGTGACATGTTCGAGCAGTTTTTCATCCTCTATCCGATCTCCAAGAACCGGCTCCACAAGAAGATTCGGCCACGCTTCGAGCGTGTGCTGGCCAGGTCCTTCCTCCATAATCCCGACACTTGGTTGACTTCCTTCGCCATTCAGGGTGTGAAAACGGACAAGGGCCATATGGCGCTTGAAGTATCGCATGCAAGCCTGCGACGCGGTGGAATGTACGTCGTTCATATCGATATCGGACTGTATGAGTCCACGAGCAATGTGCAAGACTACTCTCAAATATCTCACACTCAAACCCTTGCCAGAATTATGCCACCAGTTGTGGCAAACCACCACACACTGCCGCTCAGCTTGCTTCGAGGTCCGTGGGACATGAGGCGCAACGAAATCATCACTGCCTTTGTCATTTGGTTCTGGTCTGGCAAGCTGCCAGTGCCTCTGTCAAAGAGCCAGCTCAGTGCAGGTGCGGACGGACTGCAGGCAACTATGGAGCAGAGCATGGAAGATGCAATCCGCTACTTACCTTCGGTAGCCTTCAGCATGACGATGCACCGTCGAGCCGACGACCTGATTTGGGACGCGTACGCTCCGTGGCTCGTCTTGACCAGCATGGACAGCGATGGCCACTCGCATGTTGTGCCAGTGCCAGTACAGACACGGCACGTTCGGACGCTCGCAAATGCAGCTCTACATAGCAGCGAGAAACCCGAACAGAGACACCAAGCCATGGAGATAATTGCTGCATACCTAGCGTTGGACCCTCAGCTCTGCGACACGACAATTCTGACGCGCAAGTCAGAAGCAGGAAGCATCCCTCACAGCGACTGCAATGAGTTGCTGGGCCTTTTCCAGTTGCTCGCGGCATCACTTCCGAGGAAGTACCAGCCTGAACGCCGGAGCAAAACCCGCATACATTTTGTACGAAGAAAACAGTCGACTTCAGGATTGACTTTGCTGCTAGCAGATGTGGCGCGCGTTACCGGCTGGCTGAAAACTGGGCATCTCGACGTGGATCCAGACGACGAGGCGTGGAAAGAAAGGGCACAAAACGAGTCATCGGCAGATATGGACAATCTATCCGAGTCAGATGAACAAGAGTCTGTAACATCCTCATCTCCTAACTTTTTGTCTCCTCATCGATATCTGCCGTTGCGTCCGAGATGAATTCGCATTGCTTTTTTCTTACACAGATTTGAGTCCATAACATCATTTGATTTTTGAGTCAACGACTCCGTCCTAGTGACGTGTATTAAGCTTCCAAGTATAATCTTTCTAGACTAACAAAGAAAAGAAGTCGAGATCCAAGCACAGAAGCAGCCTCACGGCACAGTGCAAGGGGAGTTAATGACCCTGGCATCAAATTTGGGCGCAGCGCCTTTACCGTAGCAAGATTAGTTCGTCGACAGGCGTGGAATAGGATAGTTCAAACGGCCGAGAATGGTTGGTGTCGGCTCATGCACATTTGGAAAGGCAAAAGATGAACGAAAGCTGTTACGGTCAAACACTTGGTCGTTCTAGAATGAGAGGCATAGATACCTGTGCATTTAGCGATGGAATTTGCGGGCTGGCTGATTTCTTTAATTACCTTAAGAACGATTTCCAATGCTTACCTTGAATGAACAGCACTAGCAAAAGCCAGATGTGGTCAATGTACAATTTCGCAAGTGCTCGCTTCGAAAGGCACGCCTAAGCTTTCAAGTTCGTCGCCCGTAACATTTTTTTATCAAGCTCCGATAGAATAAAACATTCGAGGCTCGTTTTATTGAAAAAAATAACGCTATCGCTTCATTTCAGGTACCTCTTCTCCTACTTGCATCTCAACGTAGACCTGGTATCAAAACGAAAGTTATGCCCGCACTAGGTCATAAGGAGAAACACAACACCAACAATCAACACCAACCCTTGATCATGTCGTGTTCGTGTATTCGTACATAGGAAGTCCCACCCAATACCCACCAACGCCGAACTCTGCCGTTCCCAAAATGCCGTAAACACCGGTCCATCCTGACAAAAGAAGATACATAAGTAGCGAGTAGAGCTCGTTAGCACACTCTGAAAGCACATCAGAGTCGCTGTACTCTCAGCCTCTTCATTCAGCACTCCCTGCCCGTCCCCGAAGGCCGAGGGTCCAATTGTCTCGCCACCCAATCGGCGTCGCCCTCCCACTCCCTGCCTCTCGGGCCGCAACCGCAGCAGCCGCAGGATTGCCAGGTCCAGCCTTGACACTCGGACTCCGAGGCCTTCCTGTCCCGGCACTTCCTGAACCATCCTCAGCACCACCGCCACTGCTACCAGCAACGGCACGAAACGGATCCTCCACCAGGCGAACACTGCTCGGGCTCGTAACCGCCGAGCCGCCCTCCGGCTTCGACCCGCCGCGCCGCCTTGTCTTGAACTCGTTATCAATAACAGCCTGGGCCACGGCGTCGCGCTGCTTCTTCTCCAGCTCCATGACCATGCTCCGGAAGTAGACCTCGGCCGAGACAGTGCTGGAGTAGTCGATTGGGTTGAAGCCACCGGCGTTTGGGCGGACAGGGTCAGCGCCCGCGGCGACCAGCGTGCCGATGCATTTCATGTTGCCGTATGCTGAGGCGAGGTGCAGTGCGGTGTTGCCATCAGCGTCAGCATGGTGGAGCAGCTCGCCGCGAGCGGGCGAGAGGGAGAGAAGCAGGTTGAGCATGCGGTCGGAGCCTCGGCGGGCGGCGAGCTGGAAGGCGTCGAGGCCCGCTCGGTTCGTCCAGCAGATGCACCGTGGGAAGCGGGCGGCGAGGAGCCGCACCATGTCTTCCGCCCAGGCGCCGGTGCTGCTGACGGCGCTCATTAGGGGCGTTTCTCGCTCGAGGTTCCGGGATATGCCTTGGTCTTCGTGCCCGGCTTCGACGAGGTACATCTGGAAAGGTTGTTAGTATTATTTATAGCGATATGGGTCAGAGAAACTCGTGGTGTATGAGATTTATGGTTAAAATACAATTTTGGATGGAGTTATTCGCATCTTTCTGCTGCTCAAGCAGGCAAAGAGGAGAGCATACATACAGC
This sequence comes from Erythroxylum anguifugum, assembly GCA_027478595.1. NCBI lineage: Eukaryota > Viridiplantae > Streptophyta > Magnoliopsida > Malpighiales > Erythroxylaceae > Erythroxylum > Erythroxylum anguifugum. The sequence goes on from JANIPN010072669.1 coordinate 125,330, forward strand.
AATTTCAATGAATCCCAATGCTGCTGCCAGGTGCAGTGGCGTATTGCCCCGATTCGACGAATCCGGACTCCTGATGCATTGCGGATTGTTCTTAATGACCCGACGAGCAAGTACTAGGTCGTTTGCAAATATGGCTCTGCGCAGCCGGACTGATGAGTCGAGCCTGAATCAGCAGTCAGCAACATCGCTTTCAATTGCTTTCTCCTCAATTAACGAAGCATCAACTCACATGGCTGCAAGAACAAGGCAGAGCCCGGGCTCTTCCTAGCTCACCGCAGATCCTTTTCCTCTATAGACAGGCTAGATCTTTCCAGACTCTAATTGCAGACGCGCAAGCGTGCCTTAGTCGAACTCAGCCACTGGCCGTCGCATCGTCGTTGAGTTCGCGAGCATATGCAAGTGATCGAAAGAAGCTTTCCACTCTTTGCGGATACTTGCTCGTGTGAAAGGAGAATGAAAAGTAAGTTAGTAAATAGGAAGCTGCTGTACGCAAGTCGCAATACCTCAGGAGGTGACTTGGCGCAACCAAGGGGTGAAGGTTGAATAGCGTGTTTCGGACGATGGCGGCGGAATTGGCGACTCGGAGAGAATTGTGATACTGACACTGGGGCGCGCGCGGATCAGCGTGTTTCAGCGAGCGGAAGAGAACGGGATTGGAGGGCAGAAGGTTTTGGGGGAGATGGACGGAACGAAATGGCGACAGCGGGCACTGCCAGCAACAAAATAACTCCGGTCCAAACTTGAAAGTGCATTTGAGTGCCGATATGGGGAAGATTGAGTTAATAGAAAGGGCGGGTCGAAGAAGGCTCGACGTCAGCGAGCGTCTAGAGTGACACTACGGCTGGGCCTCCTCTGCTCTCAGGACAAGGGTACGGGTGAGACTCGAAGCAGGGAATGAAGTAGAAGGGTTTATTAGTCAATCGTGAATTCGTCATTTTCCCTGCTCATTTCTGCCTTGTAGTTTTCGTTGTCTTAATAGATTTTGTGGTCTTGCTAAAAAGAGACGAACAAACTGCTGGCACAGCTGTGATTATCTTTCGTCGCCAATTCACCCAGCTTCTCACCCCACGTGTACTCGAAATTCTCTGAATAGCTTCATCAAGGCCAGGCACGCCAAGAGCTCCACTTAGAAACACCCAAGAAATTCAAGAACCCAAGGCAACAAAACTTTACAAAAACCTACACTGTTTCTTGTCAACAGCGCTCCCAGCTGTTCAATTGTCGAAAAATGTCTACCCCACCCATCCCCATCATCCTCCTCAAGACCCGCTCGACACCAGCAGACAAGTACGACGACTTCTTCTCAACGCCTTCCTCATTGGGAGCCACCTTCTCACCAACATTCACACCCGTGCTAAAGCACGTCACCAACATCGAGCCAGCCGTCTCTTTCCTAACCAACCCAGACCAGGCTTTTCCTCCACCTCCAGCATCAACCTCCTCGGACCCGCAGGATCCGCCTCTACCACCCCTTGACCGGCCGTATGGAGGACTGATATTCACATCGCAGCGAGCCGTCGAGGCGTTTGCCGCTGCTTTCGCCTACCTGGACAACCAACTCGCCTCATCAGGAAACGGCGCGAGCCCAGCAAAGCCATACACCATCCCTCATCTCCGCCTACCTATCTACGTACCCGGCCCAGCAACCGCCGAAGCCCTACGGGCAATCTGCTCCACCCGCCTGCCAGACTGCAGCGTGCGAGGCGAAGAGACCGGCAACGGCGACGCTCTCGCCGCCTTCATCGCGACCGACTACTCTTCCTCCTCTCCCACCTCCGAGGACACAACCTCCCAGCCTCGGGACCCACTCCTCTTCCTGGTCGGCGAAACCCGCCGAGACATAATCCCACGAACGCTCCAGTCCGCCACCCAACCGGCCTCCCGCCGAGTCCGGGTCGATGAGCGCGTCGTCTACGAGACCAGCGTCGAAACCCGCTTCGAAGAGGATTTCGCATCCGAGCTGCAGCGGGCCGCAGGCGCAGGTGTGACGCCGCCAGCACGGCCTGCCGATGATGCTGACGGCCACCGCAGCTCCCCGCCGCCTGCAGCACCCATCTGGGTCGTGGTGTTCAGCCCGACGGGCTGCGATGCGATGCTCCGCGTGCTGGGCTGGAATCGGGAGGGGAGGGATTGGACGCAGGATAGCCCGGGCCAGGCGGGTAGGGTGAGGGTGGCGACGATTGGGCCGACGACGCGAGATCATTTGGAGAGTGAGTTTGGGTTCACGCCGGATGCGTGTGCGGCTAAGCCGAGTCCGCAGGGGGTTCGGGAGGCGATTGAGAGGGTTCTTGCGGAGGGGTGAGTGATGCTACCTGGGGAACCTAGGTGGGTGTCTAGGTAGGTACTTATTGGGATGAGAGGAATACGAATAGGGAGAGGAAAAGCTGCTATCAGGTCACTCCCTCCTTGGTATGGATCACCGGTGGGAAACAGACATTGAGTAATTCACGATCCTTGCTTGAAGCTTGGCTACGAAAGCCAAAACAGCACAAACATGTTGGAATGACAGTTGCCAGTGATCAAGCTTTTCAGAACACAAAATTACTGCACCCACGTTAAGAAAATGATGAAGGTAGATAGATGCTATGCACGAGCCAGCGAAGACGTACACAGAGACTCAAGTGTTGATGAATTCACATATACGCATCCACAGACATTGTACATGATTACACGATTCCTCTTCCATGACTCTTTCCACCACGACACGCAAAGCTGAAATTGAACAAGGCAACAGGACTATAGACCATGAGCAAAAGTTGAAGTGAGAGGGGAAGTGGAACAGACAGGACAGAGGATCTTGCTGCAGCAAATTTACAACAGTGAGAGCATTTCCTTAGAAGTGGCACAAACAAGATTGGACGGGACGCCAGGTCTGATCGAATGAGGCGCTGTATCAGGAATTTCTTGCATCAGTATCATGACCTCAGCAACAGCTGGCTACAGCAATGTCTTCGTACATTCAACAGCCTGCAATTTCAAAAAAAAAAAGTGCATGTCATTCTCATTCAAATTCGGGCACATGCTATTCTCTAGGCTCTTTGAGCCACTCAAACTTTACTCGCTCGCTCGCTCGCCTGCTTACCCATTCGTAAAGGTTCCCAATACCTCATCATCGTGTATCATACTGCATCTTCCTTTTCTCTCGTTCCAAAGTCGCAGCAAAACTAAGTCAAAAGCCTCTTCTAAGGTCTCACCGCGAAACCGAGCGTTAACGTTGGTTATCAACTCCGTTCTCGTGCTCAGTACTAGGCTCACGCCTCTCCAACGCCATTGCCATCCGGCCGAGGGTCCGTGTCAGGCCGTTGAGGCCAGCACTGAAAATGCCGGCTTTTTCATCCTCGTCTTCGTCGTCCAACTCGTTGGCAGAGTCGATGAAGGGGTTCTCGTGTTTCTCGTAGTACCTTTCTGCTGCCTGGCTCTTTTCTTCCTCTACTTCCTTGCTCCTGCTCTCGACATCATCAGACGGTGGACTCTGCCGCCCATCGTCATGAGGGTGGAGATTCTATCTCATGATCTCATTGTAAATAAGTTCTGCAAGCATCGTTAGCGACTAGCGTCAAATAGAAATATCAAAGGGAGGAGAAAGAAGAAAGAGGCTCCCACCTTTCAGCTGCTCCTTGGTTAGATTGTCCTTGTTCTTGTCAAAATCAAAGAATGCCTCTGGGATTGGTGGCGCATCTGGCTCGTCTTCCGGGTCGTGGTAGGGCTCGAGGTACGGGTGCTTCAGCGCCTCCTCAACCGTAATTCGCTTGACAGGGTTAAACGCCAGCAGCTTCTCGAGCAGGTCCAAGGCCAGGTCGGTCGTCTTGGGGAACAGTGTCTTGAAGGGCACCTTCTTCTTGAAGGGCAGCGAGCGGATGTACTCTCGCGCTCTGCGAGACTTGATACCGTAGTAGTCCTCCATTGTTGGCGTGCCCAGCACGTCCAGAATCAGGGTCAGCTGGTGGTGATAGTCCTTGCCCGGGAACAGGGGCTTGCCGCTGAGCATCTCTGCCAGGATGCAGCCGACTGACCAGACGTCAATGGCCTTGGTATACTCCTTGAAAGTAAGCATGATCTCCGGTGCACGGTACCAACGTGTCGCCACGTATTCCGTCATGAACCCGCTGTTGTCTTCCGACGAGGCTGCGCTTCGTGCCAGGCCGAAATCGCACACTTTGAGGTCGCAGTTGGCGTTGAGCAGAAGGTTCGATGGCTTCAGGTCACGGTGCAGCACGTTGGCGCTGTGCATCGCCTTGAGGGCACGCAGCGTCTGGTAGATGAAGTATTGACAATGGTCGTCCGACAGATCTTGGGTGCGAATGACCCTGTGCATGTCCGTCTCCATCAGCTCCTGGATCAGATAGACCTCGTGGAAGGATTCGTAGTTGCGCGGCTTCTGGATGTCTAGGATGCTGATGATGTTCTCGTGGTTGAAATAGCGGAGCAGCTTCATCTCACGCAGCGTTCGCAGGCAGAACATGGAGTGATCAAAGGGCGTGATCTTCTTGATTGCCACCTTCTGGCCTGACGGCTTGTGAAGTGCTGAGCAAACCACTCCATACGCGCCCTCTCCAACGACATCCTGAATGTCGTACTGGTCCGAGACGTTGAAGGAGATTTTGCGGGATCCGCCCTGCTGCTGACTGCGGGACATTGTGTCGACGACGGGCTGATGGTGGGGGCGAGAATCGGTGATTCTTCAATGAACAGCGGCCCAAAGTGTTCGAGCAGGCAAGAAAGGAAGAGTGGGGATCGAAAGGTGGTGCTCTCCAGGAGCGGGACAATAAAGAGATCTGAATCCCTTCACACGCGCGCAATCCGAGTCTGTGCTGGGCGAGTGGTAGGAGAAAAGGCGATCAGGCCGTGTCGAGGAAAGGCAGAAGCTTGCCTCTTGTGTGTGACTGCCAACGCGGCTTTCCCTCAATCGTGGGAATTTGGCGATGTGGGGTGTTGTAGATCCTCTTCCTGACCCGATACGCCAAAGAAGGAAAAAGGGCCGAAATCCACACCGACTGTTATGTAGGCTAAGAAGTATTATAGCAACGAGGATAACAAGCTCTGGAAGGGAGGGGGCGCCTTTGATCAGTTGCTGGCTCAGCTACTGAACCCTTCTCTTTCTCTCTTCCGGCAGCGTCACCTGTCACGATCACTGCTCCTATCGACGGCCCTCGGACGTGCTGGCAGGGCTGAATGAGATTGTCAGGGGCGGGAAACGCCAGGATGTTTGCTCGCACACGGGGTGATCCGCTTTAGTGAGTTGTCTATTGGCACGATCAGTGGGCTGCTCGAATACGGTAAACGAGCAAGCAAAGGATTGGCTTCAGCGTTGCCTCCAAAAAAAAAAAAAAGGCCTTTGAGTGAAGTGATTCGGCATGCGAATGCAATTATTCCCCGCCTTAATTTGGCGATTGCATGACAACTCGAAGACAGTTGGTAGCTGGAAAATGCCGCTATCGCAATTCCGTCTCGCCGGCGACTATAGAGGGGCTGTCCAGCTAACGCACCTAAGACTCGAGCTGCCGTAAGCGTAAGCACAGACGCCAGCTGCTTTTCTTTGTCCTGCGGGCTGCCAAAGCCAGGTCGTCTGCAGATGCGGGGCGGGGCGTTGCTTGAGTCTAATGTCCCCCCGGGCTGGGTGGAACTCTTGTGGAATGACAGCTGCGCCGGATGCGGAGGTGAAGGTACGGAGGGTCGAGCTTCTTTTGTGTATCCAAGGCGCAAACGTCGCGGCAGAGAAGCAGTCTGACAGCTGTCTTGAAGCTTGGGAATGAAGGTGAAAGGGATTCTGGTAAGAATGGATGGCCAACAAAAGACAAAAGAGACCAGGAAACTTGAAGCAGCAGAAGCTGTGGGACAAAGTCGACAAATATAGTCCATGCACTCCTTGTCGCCCTACCGAATTTCACTTGTACTGTACTGCGTAACCCTCTTCCCATGTCCCGGGATACTTCCAAAATTGCGTCTCTTGCAAGAGTCACGGCCGCCGATCTTGGTGCGTCTACTCATATCGATATCATCTCGCTGCTGCTGCATCCAGGGACACTGTGGGCCTGCACGCATGTCACAGAGCTCCAGGTCGAACTTTGGGTCTCCAGCGGGTCACTTAGGGAGAGGGTCGAAGGGAGGGATCAGGGTGGGGTTGCGGCGGGTACAGTAGGCGGCGTCCACCCCTGGGCGGTACAGCAGCGATCTCCATTGGAAGGCCACTGACGCCCCCCCCTAAACAGCACCCAGTGACGCGGGAGGGTCGAACGCCTCCACAGGATGTTTCGAAACAAAGGTTGCTAGCCCCCCTTGCCCGCTATCTACGACGCTGACCTGACTGCTGGCTTCTCGCTGACCATTCTCTACCACCCTCGACGTGCCATTCAGCCACCCATACCAGCTACTGGTAAGCACTCAAGAATAAGCCATCACTTTGTCAGGATCGCAGAAATGTGAGCACAAGATTCATGCAGAATGCGAGCAGCAGCAACAGCAAGAGCAGTTGCCGCCGAAGGGAGTGACTGTGTCATTGCCAAACCAACCTTTGCTGCGGCTGCTCTGCTATTCTCGCATTGGCCTGCACCTCGTCAGGAGGATCTTCATTTGACATTAAATGACGACCGCGAATTCTTGAATCCAAACTGTTGTTGCTCGGTGACCGACGGTAAGAGCCGGGCATCACATCAAAAATCAAGTGTTAGCTTTTTGAGCAAGTCGCATCGAACTTCCAGTGCTCTCATCAACGCAAAATCAGAGCCGTCAGTTGTGCAAAAACATTCATTGTCCTTTCAAATCGACTTGGTGTCGTTTATACGCGGCAACTATAGTTACACGGCCCGGTCGCGGACCTAGAAAGGAGAGAAGGTCTATCGGTGTCTATATCGAGCCACATGTTTGATCATTTCCGCCTCTTCATCGTTTTTTCACACATCTCGATCAAGCCTGATTTCGCGTCTGAGTCCGGGAAAACGGATATCGCTGCTACCGCTTTGTCTGCGTAGTCCTGTGCGAGTGCCCTCGTTTGCTCCAGTCCTCTGCCAGAGAGAACGATTTCACGTGCCTGTCTATGTCAGTCCCGCAGCAGCTGTTACTATTCCAGACCAACTCACCTTCTGCACATCACCCTCTCCGCTGAATTTTCTCCCAACCAGAGCACCCAGACGTGGATCATCCTTCCAGGCAAACAACAGCGGTGCAGTTGCCAGGCCAAGCTCCAGGTCTGCTCCAGCCGGCTTGCCGAGCTCGCCCTCCGTCACAGTGTAGTCGAGCATGTCGTCCACCAGCTGGAATGCCAAGCCAAGGTTCTTGCCATAGTTGTATGCTGCTTCAATCACAGGTGGCTCGCAACCGCCAAGGATAGCAGCCGCTCGGCAGCTCTTGCTGATCAGGCTGGCGCTCTTCAGGTAGGTTTTTTGAAGATAGTACTCGAACGTTTTGTCACTGTAGACCGGACGAGACTCGTCCGTTGCCGTGTTCTGCAGCTGCATGAACTCGCCCTCAATCAGGTTCGCGATCACGGTGGCAATAAGCTCTGTGACCTCTGGATGCCGTAACCGTGCCAATGCGATCGAAGCCCGACCCAACAAGAAGTCACCTGCCAGTACCGCCATCTTGTTGCCAAACTCGATGTTCGCAGACGGTGCCGAGCGTCTCGTGGTCGAGTGATCGATCACATCGTCGTGCATGAGCGAAGCCGTGTGGATGAGCTCAATGATCTCTGCCAGTCGATACTGAGACTGGAGAATGTCACTCGAGTGCGGAGACACGGACGGGTCTGTCAGTGACGCCTGAGGTATATCTGGGTTCACGTCTGCCAAAACCGGCTCCGGCGATATGCTCCTGTCCAACGACGGTTGTGATGGTGCATTGGTGCCTGGTACTAGAGCTGTTGCTCGCGCCATTAGGAGCACCAGCAGAGGTCGTACGTGCTTGCCTTCTGACTGAGTATAGTACTTGGCTACCGTATCGAGAATTGGATGTCCCGACCCCAACAGCTGCCTTATATTCTTTGACAATCCCTTCAGCTCTTTACCAACGATCTTCAATGGGTCGATCGCAAGCCCTTGCAATGCTGGATCCACGTTCTTTCTCCCGGCCATGACATCGCGTGCCATTGTAGCCGCCTGCACGAACGTGGACTGCTCCCGTCGGCATGGCGGCGATGCTGACGGTCGAGATAACCGATGTGAGGATATAGCAGTCGTCCGCGATGAAGCCCATGGCTGATGACAGCCCGGACAGTTGACCGTTCGGCTGGTCGGGTACCTGCGCGAGATGTCCCTAAGCCATGTTGTGTTAGATCTCATGCTCGGCCGCACCTGAGCCGCACTCCGCCCAAAAAGAAACCAAAAAAAAAAAAAATGTAGTAGAGAAAGACCAAAGAAGGGCTCTTGGCGATGCACACAGAGACGGATGCAGAGTCAACGCCTACGCTCTAAATTTTGCTGTATGGAATGAAGCACACCTAACGCCCGAGAGTATGCCAAAAGACCACCAGGCGCTTAATTGCGGTCACTGTGTCATTGTTGGGAGAAAAGAGAGCATGCACGCCGCCGAGTGGTGAGGTAAGACTTGGGTCCGTATGGTAGGCCTTCCTTTTCGAGCTTGTTCGCGCCAATCCCGCTGCTAGAAGCTTGAGCTTAACTGCAGCTGGCAACACTACACACGGCGCTGACGAGCGGGCGAAAATGATTCGGAGAAGGTTTAGGCGAGCCATCTTCTCGGAAGAGAACCCCGCCAGTTGAACCCGAGACGAGCGATTTTACAATCATCAGTCCACATGAGGTGGCAAATCAATATTCTAGTCTCTTGCTATAAGAAATGATTCTGACAGATTGCCCATGTGTGTTGTGAATCAATTGCTCGATTACTGACTTGGCTGTACGCGTCCGGAAAGCGCATCCAGGCATCTATTTCGCCTATTTTGCGTTCAATTTAATTTTGGGCCGGAATCTGTGAGACAAATAAAGGTAGCAGAATTGTCGAATATTGAAGACGCGAGGTCTTCAGCAATCTGTTTTGTGGACATCTTAATATCTAGATATCCATCAAACAGCAACCTTTCTTCTTTTCATGTGCTTTCGCCTACACGAAATTCGCTTAGTTTACCAACCATGCGCAAGTCTCATCTACATCTGAGTCTCTCGCTTTGCTATACATGATGAATGTGGATGAAGGTAGATGTGAACTTATATGGCAGTTCTCTCACATACTTACATTATCGTTTTGCTTCAATGTCATAATTCATATTGCAGGTAAAGTCGAGTCGTATCTATGGTCATACTGTCATTACATCTGCTCCGTCAAAAGCAATAAATCAGCGACTTCAGTCCTTTGTCCGTCATACCATCCAGCACCTTGCATTGCGTTTCGGCATTGCGATCTTCGGCCATCATTCCATCAGGTCCAATTCGTCAAACTGCTGGCACAATCTCGACTCAAGGCACCTTAGTTTTGAGGGATGATCCAGGCTGACCAAATTGGTGTTCCTTCTTCATTGGAAAGGTGGTGCTATTGGGCGTCCCTTCCTATGGTGTTCATAATAGTTTTGTGCCAGGCCCGCAGCTCCTATCGCAGTCTCGACTGCAGCCTGCTTCTTGTGGTGGCCCCGGAGGCCGTTTGCGACGCCGAGAAGGCCGATTGCTTCCTGAATCTTTAAAAGGGGAAAAGCAGAACAATTAGGAGCAATTTCTCAAAATCAGAATCAAAACAAAGGACGAGTAGAACATGACGAAATGAGAGCTGGTGATCTTATTTTCTGGGACTTGGTTTGGGTTTTCAAGCTCTTTTCCTCTACTTATTTTCGCGTTTCCATGTAGGTTCTGTGGCCAAAACCTGGAATCAGTATTCGAGATAACGTACCAGATCCTTGGCCTCATGTGGATTAGAGGGCGTTGCTTGAGGGTCGCCACGCTGGCTCTTGCTGCGTCGGCTACTTCGCTGACGGTCGCGGTCGTCATCTTCGTCAGAGTAGTCACCTCGACGGCTGCCTCCACCACGGCTTCGTCCACCGTCATCCGCGCTGCGATGGCGCCGACGGCTACCGCCGCCTCGGTCTGAATCTTCATCGTCGGAGTATCCCCGGTCGCGTCCACTATCGCGCCTATTCTGGCTCTGGCCACGGTTTTTGATTTGCTCTGCTGCCAGACCTGCTAGGGCGCCGCCAGCCGTGCTGATCAGGCTCTTCCATGGCACGCTCTTGCTGCGGCTGCGGTCTTTCTTGCTCTCACGGCTGTCAGATCGGCCACGGCTCTCGCTCCTGCCACGTCCCCTGCTCCTGCTGCGGAAGCTGTCTGGGCTGCCAGGCCTGCTGTCTGCCAGAGCACCCTTCTTACGGGCCCGGCTGCGAGACACGGCTCGGTAGATGGCAGTGCCAGCCGCGCCTCCAATGCCCACATCGGCAACACGACGCAGCGTCTCGTTGTGTGACTTGCTCCTCCGTTTATTGTTCTGCTTCATGCGTGGCTCGACCAGGAATTTGTCAATGGCTACGCCAGCAATTGCGCCGGCAGCTGCTGACATGATGTCGCCACGGCGAGACGCATACTTTTTCCGTTCCGGAGTCAATGAGCGGGAGCGATCTCGGGAGCGGGAACGGTCTCGTTGTGACCGACCAGAGCGAACGGAAGGCTCTGGCCTTTCATAGTATGCTGCTGGCAGGGAAGAGCGTTGAGCAAGCGATGAATTGTCGGCAGGGGCAGCTCCCGGCTCGTAGTAAGAGTTGCGAGGACGCCTGTCGACTTGTCTGTCTTCATAGTATCCGCGGTTGTCGCGAGGCGCCCGCTCATAGCCGTAACTTCGGTCGTCATAACGATCATCGTATTCGCGGGATGAGCGACCACCGTAGGAGCGACGCGAAGACGTGTCGTCGTAGGACATAGTTGTGGTGAATCGACGGCGTTGCTAGGATATAAATGGGAGAGATGAAGCCCTGGAATATTTGGCCGGGATCACCTGGGCTTTATGATATATAAATGCCAGCTGATGTCAGAGGTGCAGATCGAAAAGCAAGAAGGGAAGAGGTGAGGAGTAGAGGAGAGAGTGCAGTATTAGTGAGGCGATGATGCGGTATTATTGGCCTCAGGCACCGGAGCAAATTTCTGGCAAGGAAAAGTCGAACCTTCTGCCAGTGCCTGTGTCATCTTCTCTGCGATAGCGACGTAGGAAACGAGAGAGCCTGAAGCCCCCCTTCCGCTTCTTGCCAGCGCATTCCCTGCACTGATCAAGCAGCCTAGTGGGCTGATGGGGCGTATTCATAGGCGGCCGGACCACGGGACCAGAAGCCTGACTCAATCGATGACAGGCTGGGCAACGCATTTCGCCGGGTGCTCGGCGCGTGGAGGTGGAAAGATGGAGGGGCACCGTTTCACACACAAGCCGAATCATCTTCTTACCGCTGATGATGTCAAGACGAGGCGCAGCAGCTGTGGCTTGGACGACAACCTCGTGTGGCGTTCCCGCGATTTCGAAGTCTACACTGGCAGATATGCCAGCACTTTCAGGCAGCAGCAGCAGGAGCAGCGATTCTTACAAAACTGAAGGTTGTGCCATAGCCAGCAAATGATATCGTCTGCGCGTATCGATCACAGTTCCGTCAAATAACCACCATCGAACTACTGAATACTCCCTGATGCTTCTCGACACTTGAGACTAGCGCAATGGCAAGCGAACAAACGGCATCGCCTCCGCCTCCATACACAGAGCCAGCTGTGCCTGGATCAGACCAGAACCGCGACAGTGCATCGCCAAAAAGGCCATGGCTCAGGCTATCGACGCCTTCCTGGATGTTCCCCTTTAAGGTAAGTAAGCTGCGTCTGGGAAATTATCCGCATCTTGTGCTACACGCTTGTGCTACATACCTACCGCTATTTTTAAAGACCTCAAAAGCCGTGTGCGATTACCAGATCTCAAATGACTTCCCCTCTTATCAGCACACGAGCTGCAAGCTAGCTATATGATTTCACTCGCTTCTGACGTACTCAAGTCACTGACAGAATCGTAGGGTGTTTACTACTTTGCTTCCCATCGGTTTCTATGGCCGCTCTTAAAGGCACGACTGCTACCTTGTTTCCTCCTGTCGTTGATCGTAGTCACGACAGTTGCAATTCTCTTCTACCTTCCTCAGGTAGCCTTCCTCGCTATATTTCACGGTTTCCGGGTGTCAGCCTTTATCAATGCAGCATTTCTGGTCCTGGGAGAAGCGAACGCGATTATCGCTTTGCTGTTCGAAGCTTTCTTTGTCGACGAGACCTTGGTGGACATATTTGATGCTGTTCTGATCAATGAAGGGCATTCCAGCCTTGTTTCCAATGGCCGCGTGGTGCATGAAGACATTGGGCTTGACGCAAGGCAGCGGCTGGGTAAACCACTGCGTGGATTTGGTCGGGTTTACAGTCCCTTCTCTTTGCGTCAAATTGTCGAATTTGTCGCCTTTCTTCCCCTCAATTTCATACCCTGGGTCGGTGTACCGCTTTTCCTACTAGTGACCGGATTGAGAGCTGGTCCTTTGCAGCACTGGCGTTACTTCAAGCTGCTAGGCTTCGAGAAGAAACAGCGAAAGCAGTTCGAGAAGAAGATGGGCGCCAGCTACACTTGGTTTGGCACCGTCCATCTTGCACTCCAACTCATACCTGGGTTCAGTATGCTGTTCCTTTTGACCACGGCGGCTGGAAGCGCACTGTGGGTTGTGGCCCTCGAGAAACGGAGGCTTGCAGCTGCAAACGCACGACAGGAGGCAGAGGGAACGAATGGCTATGTCGACGATCCGGTGTGAACAGTTCGGAAAGTGCAGGACAACGCGTAGATAACAGATAACATGCATAACAATAATTAATCGTATAGACCACTGGATCTAACCCTTCCACGTTCTCACAATCTTGTGACCAATCTGGACATATAGTTGGTTACTCTTATCAAGTTCACATTCTTTCTCAACAAAGAACTAGCCGGTATCGCAAGATAGGACCGTGGCATCGATGGGACGTTCATTCATAGAAAGTAAACAAGTTTGGCAGCAACTCAGAAAGTATCTTTGACATCATTGAAAGCAGCTACACTAGTGCTAGTAGCTCACAAAGTACGAACTGTGCACCTGCGGTAGCTCGATGCAAGGCCGTCGGCGCACTGAGGCGTGAGGCAGCGCCACCAAAGCAACGCTTGGCAGGCAAATCCGGCATTTCGCAACCACAGGAAAAAAGCAAAAGCGAATACGCGACCCCTGCTGACCCCCCATCCTTTCAATTGTAAGTTTGCTCCGACAGCCGCGCCGGCCCCCATTGGTCTGGGGCTCCACAGATCCGCAAACGTGAGCCCTGGTGTTTTGTACGCGGTTCATCGCTGATGGTTGCTCGTGTACAAGATGATGACTGAGAAATGACATCAAACTATGATCTCTGGTGGCCTTGGCTATTTAGTACACCTGGATACAAGTACGTGATCAGAATTCTCAGATCTCAGAGATCACGGCCTCTGTCAAACAAATATCCACTACAGAACCGTCCCTAAGCACTATAAATTAACATCGAACATCGCCTCTTACAACCTCCGTGGCCATCTATCACAGAGATATTCTCATCTAAGATGGCCAGCAATTCAACCTCAGCAAAGGTGCCTGCCGACACTACCTCTTCATCTACCTCCCTCTCCTCCACTGCAGACCGAACAGGAACAGACAGCCAGAAGCAGAGCAAGTCGTGGAAGGATCGGGTCTTCGGCAACATTGCCGGCCGTGAGGAGGACATCGTGCGTGCGAGGCAGGCGAGGGAGAAGATAGACAACATGAGCGACGAGCAGCGCGAGCACTTGCGCGGCGTCCTCGCTGAGCGACCAGTCAGTGATGTCACCTTCGGTGGGAAGGTTGCAAGCAATTCCGGTATGATGCGATAATAAGCAGGCGATGAGAGTAGCATCCGGTAGATGCCTCTCAATGTGGTCGTGTGTCCATATACTGCTTTCAGATAAATTCTTTCGCATACATTAATACCGAGGCCTGAATTAACTAGGTAGCATCCTGTAACAGATCAGCCAGTCCATTCAGTAGGAACCATATTCATGCACGGTATGGCAGCATAAGAAAGACTTTAGCAACTATTGCTTGTTGGCCTTTTCATACTGCATACGTACAAGCTTCATAGCAACGCTTCTAGCGCAGGCGAAGGCGGAGGCTGCGGAATGTCGAGACCTGGCTGACCATCAAACCATAGAACGGCAAAAGTGTTGTAATAAGAATGGACTGCAGCAGTGGACATAGGGGTTTTGAAGCTGTTAGAGTATTCAAACAAAATGTTGATTTCGAAATTGCATGTCTCTTGAAATGTTCACCTGAGTTCTCATCATTTTCAACTTGAAGCCGATAATTGAAATACCTGCTCATTGACTCTCCAAAATACCATGTCAATGACTAAGCCGTTCGGAAATTGACATGGGTATTTACTTGAGATTTGAGTTTCCTAACATCTATTTTCCTTGTGGGGTTATTTTCACCAAAAAATAAGGGCAAACATTGAACAGTGAGGGTCTGATTGTTTCAAATCTCTTACTTCTATACCATGCACAATAGATCTTCAGCTCTTGACTTGCCATCGTCAAAAGTAAATGACATTCGCTTAGCTCAGGCATATATGCAAGTGCTGATCGTGGCGCAATGGCAGACGCGCGAGCCGGCCGCAGGGCTGAATGTCGCGATCAGGCTGAGACCACCAATTACTCGACAAGTGGGGATGGCTGCGACAAATTAAAACTTATTACTTCGACGCCATTTTCAAGCTTACTTCAGCCTTGATGCAAAAGCTTCTCGTTGCAAGACACTGTTCATTTATTTCCAAATTGTATAGGCTCAATGTCCTAAGTGACCTGATTGAGAGACCGCAGCATGGCTTTGACTCTCAGGTCCGTCGCTGTACCAGGCGACCTCGCTTCGCGACTCGAGCATGCAATCAAGGAGTTTGAGGGCATCTTGAATGAAGAACAGAAGCGCGAATTTCACAATGGCACACCAGTGCCAACAGCCGTCGACACAATAGCCTTCATGGCAGAGATTGGCCGAGCGAGTGATTCAGCATGGGTGATGCAGCTGTCGCCTCGTGTCACAAAGCTCCTCGATGGTGTTAAACCCTTCATCTCGCTTGTCGACTTGGTTGTCGGTGGCTCTCAAAATCTTGTCGCAAGCTCTGTATGGGGCATAATCAAGACTGGGTTGTTGGTAAGTTGTCTGCCAGCATATCAGTGCTGGGGAATCGCGTCGAGTACTGTTTATTCATCAATTAGCGAAGATCGAAATTATGAGAAAGTCTCGCGTTTACATGTTTTCTCTAATGTCATTTTGAGGATATTGCCAGTCCGCATGATGAACGGCATCTGAATTCAGTGAGTGGTAGTAACCGTTATCCTGTATACTGATGATTAGCTATCAGAGTGCATCACGATCCAACGACTTTTTCAACAGCTTCAGCGAGATGCTGTTACAAGCTGGTAAAGAGTGTCCAGAGATCAGTGCTTACGAGCAGCTTTACAGTAGCAATGCCGGCGTTGTAGCTGCTGTTCGGGAGTACTTGATCACACTGATCGATGTCTGCAAACAAGCTGTGATTTTTCTGAATAAAAAGAGGATTCATCAAAAGGTAGGGAGCATCTTACAGCCTTTCGACAGCGTCTTTACGCCCCTAAAGAACGACTTGATTTGGCGCGGTCAGACTGTAAGGGCAAATGCAGACCTTGCATTCAAGCAAGGCCAGGAAAAAGCTTTGATCATTCAAGAGACCGATAGGAAAGAACAGTCAAAATACAGACAGCTGCAAGAGTATTTTTCGCGGTCGAGCCGAAGAGAAATTGAGAAGATTCGCCTTGAAAACTATCAGGCACGAAGAAACGACTTTTTGCAAAGGTGTTCGACATATGACCATCGCATCACGCAACGACAGCTCAGGAAGCGAGGTAACGCAGCCTGGATCTTGACGAATCCAAAATATTACCTATGGACGATTTCGCTGGACAGTGGAATCTTCTACTGCTTCGGTGGGCTCGGATGCGGCAAGTCTGTGCTAGCTGCACAAGTTGTTGAAGATCTGAAATTAAAGGCTGATGAGGTCGAAGCTGTCACCTACTTCTTCTGTCGCCAAGATGAGGACGAGACCCTACGGTTGAATGTAATACTTGGATCTATCTGTCGACAGGTGGCGGAGCAGATAATTTCTCCAAATGATCGAAGCAATCAGGAGTTATTTGTTGAAGGGTTCATGGCTGAATTCGAATACTGTCACTTCCTCGAGAACGTCCTCAAAGAGAAGCCCTTGCGATGCCTTTGGATTGTTTTGGATGGCGTCGACGAGGCTTATGGTAGCTTGGCATCGGACCTTCTCGTCGCTCTAAGAGAAATGCATTCACAGCCTGTTAAAATTTTCTGGACCTCGCGAGAAAATACGTTCAACCATGGCTGTATCCAAGCTTTGCAAGGATTTAAGGGGAACTGCAAACTTCATCGTTGCAATATAGCGAAAGTCCGAGAGATGCACGTACAGGAAGCTTTCATTGAAGAAGAGCTGGAGAAAATGATCGAGATGGATCGATTGGTGGTTTCTGACCCTGACACAGTTGACCATATACGACAAGCGTTATCCGATGGCGCACAAGGAATGTATGAGCTGCATCTTCCGTTTGAACTTTACTGTTAAAGAGCTCATACTAAGTAATGAAATCACAGGTTTCTCTGGATATCGTTCCAACTCGAAGCTATTTGTGACCAGCATAGCGATCGAGACATCAAGACATGCCTACATCGCCTACCGCCTGACATGCCATCGCTTTACGAGAAAATCATTGAGCAAGTCAAGAAAAGTATGGTGAGCTCCAAGCAAAATTGGACTTACTGCATGCGGGCATTGATGTATATGGTTGCTGCTCGAAGGCCATTGCAAGTTGCGGATCTCCAGACATTGCTGGGCGTCGACAGCGACACGTTGAATTGGAAGTCGTACAATAACTTGAATGATGCCAAGTGGATAGTGAAAGCTTTCAGAGGTTTGTTGATCCTGGATGAAGAGACTGATTGGGTGCAATTTGCTCATGACAGCGTACGGCAATACATCTGTGATCCTGCTGCATCGATCTTTGTAGATCCAGCATCAGCTGCGGACACTTTTGGAGCGATGTGCCTGACGTACTTTCACCAACGTTACCTAGATGGACAGCTTACAAAGTCAGCATCACCGGTTATGATTGATCCTAAGGTCTTCACATCGTCGATTGTGGAAGAAATGAGTGGCTCGAGCAACAAGCTAATTAAAAAAATGGCTCTGCAGCGTGTCAGGAAGCATCGACAGTCTCCATCGCTGATGATTCGGTTACCAGCAGACTTCCTAACGCAGACTAACTTTGAAGTTTCGAACACAAACACCTGGTCTCATTATGTGGACAAGTATTGGGTTGAGCACACAGATGCGCTCTACACCTGGCAAGAAGGTAGAGTAGCTCGCCATACTGCGATTGATGAGCATTGCGAGCGCCACATACTTGAAAATTTAGGTTCCTTTATCAGAAAGGCCCTTGCATTCGATCAACATGTCGATATTGAAGACGACACTACTGAGGATGATACATTGGCAAGAGTTAAGAGCTTTGAACATATCTTGTTAGCAAAGAACGATAGCATACATATGTCATATCCTGCTACAAGAGATAGGCTTTTCAACAATCTGGCGGCCACTATCACATCTTGTCACTTCATCGATTGTGGGCTTTCTGAGCAATTTGTGGCTGCCACCCATGCTGCTGATTCTTCAAAGCTGAAGAGCCACGACCGACGCTGGAAAGGCTTTGAGCATCTGGCTGCCTTAATGAATCGCAACCTTGACCTTTGGTCTTCCTCTGAACCATCGAGGAACGATACTTTCAAGGTCTCAGCAGACTCGGTTGTCAGGATTGCCTTGTCAATCTTCACAAAGTATCATGTCTTCTCAGTTCTCGAGGATACATCCACTCCAACTGGTTACAGATATTTCACATCTCATTTCATGTGGCGACTTGATCAGAGTCGGCTAGAACGAGACCGGGAAACAAATTCGAGATACACTCCGCACCCCCATGCACACCGCAACCTTAGGCGACCGCCTGACCAGACGGCGCATCAGTGGGATGTGTCGAAAGATGTGGATTGTGTTTTCTTTCGAGTTTTGTTCAGTGATACACCGCAACCTTATCGAAGTGATCAGACCGCTTGGATACAGAGTGCTCCCATGAGCGTTCTCTCGCGAGTATTTGGAGTTTCACTCTCAGGCGTACCATTGAGTGTTTGGGGAAAGCGAAATTCCGCATTCCATCGTTTGAAGCTTGTTGCCACTGACAAAAATTACCAAGCTCTCCTCAGCACCCATCAGCAAGGTTATCTAGATCACTTGTTGTTCGCGATACTGACCGAAGATGGAGAGCTTTGGCACATGTTATTGGGTTCTGACTATACCTCTCGCAGGGACATCTTCCGAGCGCTCTTGGGAAGAAATCACTGTACAGAAACATGGCCAATACATCCATCCTTCTCATACAAACGCGGAGGCAAAGCACAACCTTATAAAGATCGTGTAGTCGCGTTGGATCCTGATTACCTACCTCGTCCAATCTATTGGTTTCGAGCCGCATCCTTTCTGTCACCGGATATAGCTAGCCCTTTCTTGTCAGACATTCTTGACGGAGTCAGATCATATGCTGATCCCGAGTTCAACTCAGCTATGCGAGACATCTTAGGGAACACTATGCTTCACTATGCGGTTGCAGGAGGACACCATGAAGCAATTTCATATCTTAGAGATCTTGACAAGTCCGGAATTTTTGAACATGAAACAAACAGGGCTGGCTGGTATGCTCGGGACATCGACCCAAGCTATTGCCGGTGCGAAATTGTGTCGCCGACTTGACAAGTACATGGTCGGGTATCGCACTGACTGGAATGGTGAGATGAGATTCATGGTAGCTTCGAGCTCTGAGCAGACTTCTTGGCTCTCCGGTCATTTATAGATCTCAGTGCTCGCTCAACACAATTTCCTATCCGCACGCACAGGCTGTTGGCCAGCACCGTAGCCCTTCCGGCTGCGTCGTCTCATCAAATTTGTCGAGGGCTACAATAGCTTGACAAATCACCTGAAAATAGAAATTGGAAACAGATTGGAGGTTCACAAATCACTCAACTTAGTTGGTTCGTAATGCATTCAGGCTGCGTAACATGTACTGTCGAGCATAGCCCTGGTAATTATTGCCGGCGCCCTAACTGCAATAGATTGATTTTATCTGAGCAAGCAGAATGCAACACACATTGTGGTCCTTGATGTTCTTCTAGTATCAAATGATGGATCTCATATTGAAGACTCTAAGATATCTCTCGAGATCTACACCTGTGTAGATTTCAGGATGCTGAAATACCTATCAGTCAATCATACCAGCCACTGACTTGCCGTACCGCCGGACATTGCCAGGCGTAACACATCTATTCCGTTCGGACCGATGCTCCGAGGTCTCCCACTCTCGAAAAGTACCCTGCCATCGACTCAGCCCCAGCAAAGCCCTAGCCGCCAAGGCCGTAGCTGGCCTGTGTAAGGCAAGACTCCCAGCACTGCCTCAGCTTTGACAATCTTCCAGAACGATAGGCTACTTAAGCAGGCGAATGAACGCTCATGCCCTGCAAACAATGCACAGAACAATCGGGCCGTGACTGCGGACGCCTTTGAAGATCTTTGAGACATTTTGAAAAATCGCGCTTTTGCCCAAAACCTCGCAGGTGTATGCACTCGTTTAACGCAGCCAATCGAAGCTCCGGGAGCACAGAAATGACATGTAGTTTGGCCCTGAACACGATGCCAGTGACGGAAATCTCGGCACTCACAGCCTCTTGCCTCATTGCAGATTGGTAAAGCCCTTGCATGTCTTACTGTATATGTGCGTCTGCGTAAATGGCGGTTACAGAACAAAAGACGGTGATAATCGGGACGGCAAAAGGGCGAAAACGCCCCAACGTCATGTTTGGAACCCTTTGTCTGTCAGCCACCATCCTAGGGTTCGCGCGATCTTCACACCAGCGCATTCTCGTTCGGCTAGTGGTCTAAATCTGGGGGCTTAGGATTGCCTGATAGTTTGTTTGCAGTGAGTGTTTTTCCTGAGTCGCAGGCTGTGTCCTCGTGCGGAGAAGTGCGGAGAATAGCGTGATATCAATAAGGGAAGTCTGATGTTGATTCTCGATGTATATAAGTCATCAAGCTCTTCCATGGATATCCACATCATCAAACTTGGAATACGATCTGACGAAATCATATCTTGCCTACAACATCAAGCTCATTTGCACATCTACTGCTCACTCTTCAGCAGTCCACACTCTACCTCCGCAGACCTTAAAACAACCCAAAAGAAGTCATAACCGTCTCCATTTACATCCACGACAACTCCACCAAGATGAACACATTCGCCATCAGTGCATCCAGCGGCCTCTGTGAGGTATACAGGCCAGAGTCCGAAGAAGCCAAGTACATGAAGAACCAGATCATCGCCGACGCACGGGCCCAGGGCATCACCGTCTCCGAGCTCCTCAAGCGGCGCCAGCGACTGGGCCAGACCCAAGTATCCATCAACGAAGCGCGAGCCGCCAAGCAAGCGGCAGCCAACAGAAGTTTCAACAGCAACGACGCGGCCAGCAGCGTGTTCGACGACGGCGCATCGACGGCGGAGACGCTGGTGCCGGGCATGGACAACGCGGCACCGTCGACGACGACTGGCGCGCAGACGCTCGCGCCGCCTGAGGTGAAGGAGAGGAAAAGCCTCCGGCGCAAGATCAGTGAAAAGGTCAAGGAGTACCGCGAGGACAAGGACCCGAACAAGACCTGGGGCGACCGCATTGCTGTAAGTTGTTGCGTCTGGCCTGGCAAAAAGCCGTGGTCTTCTTTGATGTTTCTGAACGTGATGCTGATTTATGGGTTTACAGAACGGTATAACCGCAGCTACTGGTCCGACTATCTAACCTACCCTGCTTAGATTTTGCTCATAGCAGAGATGGATTTTGAGGATGATTTGGACAGCTTGGGACTCGACACTTGCATGACTATAACGCATTCGCATGAGCACTGTTTTCATAGTATATTTTTTGATTATGCATTATTAACGTTTTTCTTGAACGTTTTGCAAGACAATGCATCAGCACTCATCTTCTCTGTGAACCTCATCGATCAAAAACGTAGCAGGCTGGGGGAAGGGCAACAATGCGGGGGAAACCCAATCGTCCATGATCCCCACTCCCAAGGTTTGAGTATGGAAGAAGTTACTGGTTGCGTGGATAATACTTTGGTGTGCAACAGTATTCGTAAAACAGATCTGGTGTCGGCCCAAGGTCGGAACGGACACCAACAGCCCATAATGTAATAAGCTAGCGTTGCCAAGTCACATCACTACGGATCACGAAAGATGCTACACCGCGACGAATGGCAATGTATATCAATTTATTCAAAAAGTGTAGAACGAGAACAGTGATGGATCGAGTCCCAAGCTATCCCCGCTTCAGCCGACCTGCACGCAGCGACAGGCAATCTGGGACAAGCCCTGTGATTGTCTATTTTGAACGGAACGGCTAGCTCCATGAGTCTAAGCGTGCCGGCCCGGTCGCGCCGATGCCTCACGAAACCCGTTCGAGGGCTGAGGGTACGAGGGCAGGAATTTGGTTTGGGGATCAACGGATATGCTCTTGCTGCGCGGTCCAGGATGCTGCCAGCAGATGAAGTGGAAGAAAAAAAGCTCAGCCGCACGTCTCGTTCCGCTTGGTTCTGCGGCGATCGCGGATATCTGAAGAATGGTGCTGCCTGCAGCCTCCGGTGGTTGATGGTGTAGGCGTCGAACATGCGGTCTTTGAGGCCCATCCAAAACATACGATGCAGCAACTTCTCGAGGATGCCGGCAGTGGCCGCCTGCCAGAAGGATATGAGCCACCTCGAGTAGAAGAAAACTTTCTAAGCATGTCTTGCATCTGCTCCCATCGCCAGATCGTGCTCCAGGCTGTTCGACTGGCCGTACATCTGTGACATTTCCTGAGGTCTGGACAAGTGTGAGCATGAGATATACAATATAATAATTGCACCCTTCGAAAAGCAAGACTTACCTTGGGTCCTCTGTCCTCCATCCTTGCTGCTGGTCGGGAATAGGTACGTTGGGCATCTGCACATGAGTGTTTTGTGCTCCGACCGGAGTCCGAACCTTCTTGCGGAACTCGATTACCTCTTGCAAGATCATCTGACGCATCTGTGCGACATCCTCGACGACTTCGAAGCCGAAGTCAAACTTAACAGGGCAGTTCGGCTCGTCTGAGGCATCGTGCCAGATCTGCAGGTACCTGTGCTCCAGCGCATCCTCGACCGTGATCCGCGACGTCGGGTCAAAGGCAAGCATCTTGTTAAGCAAATCCAAAGCGTCCGGATTGGCGTCCTTGAAAGTAGTGTCAAAAGGCACCTTGCGCATGAAAGGCAGACCACGCACGTATTCTTGCGCACGAGGACTTCCGATGCGGGAGAGAGTCGATTCATCCGGTGTACCAAGAACTTTCAGAATCTGGTTCAGCTGGTCGACATAGTCGCGACCCTTGAAGAAAGGCCGACCTCCAAGCAGCTCGGCGAGGATGCAGCCGACGGACCATACGTCGATGGCTTTGGTATAGCTCTGGAAGCTCAACATGATTTCCGGCGCCCTGTACCATCTTGTAGCCACGTACTCGGTCATGAAGCCGCGGTTCTCGTCGGGGTCCTGGGCAAAGCCACGGGCGAGACCAAAATCGCAGATCTTCAGCTCACAATCTGCATTGACCAGCAGATTACCGGGCTTCAGGTCACGGTGGAGCACACTCGCAGAGTGAATGTATTTCAGGCCACAAAGGATCTGGTAGATGAAGGACTGGAAGTGAGCATCCGTCAAAGGCTGGCCACTCCTGATAATGGCAGCCAAGTCGCATTCCATAACCTCCTCGTAGATGTAGCACTCATTGAAGTTGTCTGGCTGAGGTATGTCCATATCGTAGAGGCATGTTATCTGCGATCTCGTTTCAGCACTGGTCATCATCTCTCCGATCCTCTGGACAATTCCGAGCGTCCTGGAGGTTCTGGATCTCTTACATTGCGGTGGCCACGGAAATGCTGGAGCAGCTTGATCTCTCGCAGCGCACGCTTGGCCAGGATCTTCTTGCTGAAGACATTGGTGACCTTCTTGACCGCGACACTTTCGCCTGTCTGCGGGTTCTGCACTGCGCAGACGATACCGTATGCACCCTGGCCCAGCTCTTTCGTGACCTGATACCTTTCGTCAATGACAAAATCCTGGTTGAAGACCTTGAAGGTCCTCCGGCCCGCTAGATCGCCCATCGTGAAATGCTGCTACTGATATCTGCTACCGCTGCTAATAAGGTAGGTTGTTACTTTCTCCTGGAAACGGCGACAGATGCCTGGGGGTGATAAAAACGACGATTGCGGGGAAAATAATGTCACAAACAATGCGGCTGCGGGACGTGTAAACTACTAATAGCTTGACGAGCCCAGGCCGCAAAAAAAAAATAAAAAGAACTTTGAGAGGGGAAGCGATAGGCTTTTGTGTATCCAAGAAGGGGTTGTCTCCTCTGGCCGTGTAACGTACGTGCAACTTCCGCCTCTGAGACTCCAGCTCCCTCCTTCACTAGGGTCATGTAATATACAATAGAGTCAAAGGCAGCTGCATGAAGCGTGCGAAGAGGGAAAAGGAAAGAGGAGAAGTCGATAAGCACCTTCTGTCTGTACAAGGCGCGGCTGAGGGCCCCTCATTGACGATACTTTCCTACCAGCGAATCCCGGGGCTACCTGGGCTGGGGATTGGCTGGGATTGGTTCAGATCAGTGCCGGGAGCTTACAGGACTATGGCCAAAGAGTGGTCAGCAACGGGTGGCAGCGCTTGATAGACTACCTAGGTAATGGACATGGCAAGGCTGCTGTGTGTGATATGAGCTGTTGGCCACATGCTCAGAGAGTGATTTGGTGCCCAGATAGTTGGAAATTTCAAGTCATTGGCTTCATAATCTGATACAAGACGTAGCACATATCAGTGTGGTGAATTTACCACTTGGCAGCCTTTTGCCTCCTCACCAACTTGAAGTCGCAGTAAATTAACGTGAGGTCAAGCCTGGGCCAGGGAGGGAAACAAAGCGCGGACAGCCGCTGAGCCCCTTGTTTCAGTCCTATAGCGATGATGTAGGCGGATGGAGGGGCTGCTTTGCGCCAAACCCTAGGCCGATTTCCCGCGCTGATGGGGCTGCCCTGGTGTTGCTGAGCGAATCACTTGGCTTGTGCCTCCCAGAGTCGGTCAACTAGAAACGAGGAAACAAGTAAAGCTGGAAAATTGCTCCCCCGGGGGCCGCCAGGAAGCCATCCATAACTCCAAAGGTTTATCCCAGTTTTCAACAATTTTGAAGCTGGAGTAAAAGGTCACACCGACCTCTCGACTGTGGATCACACTTTCAAGAAAAGTAATAACATCGATCTCATCCTCAATGCTGATTAGATGGCTCCTATCTGTTGTGAGCCATGGCTACGTCCCCGCCATCAGCCCTCCAACCACGAGGCAGGCGGTCTGCTCAGCTGCAACCGCCGTGCACATCTGACAAGCACGAGGCTGCTAGTGCGAGAAGTGTGTGAGAAGACCTCCGCAGCCTTGTCTTTGCGCCAGTCACATCGCGTGCCCGGAAGCAGGATAGTTGGGCTTCCAAGGAGCCTCCGATAGTGTACCCAAGTAAGCTGCATACTCTGAGACAATTTCGTTTTCCTGACCGCTCACTTACTGGCTGGGCGGCTTGCTGACTTGCTTTGACGTGGAGAGTTCAAAACTCGCTGTACTGGCTGCCCATTTTATTTGCAAAATGAACCTTGAATGTTGTTTTAATTTTGTCAGACTAGCTAACGAACTGTACAATATGAGGGATCATCAAATCAAAGGCACCGCATGTCCGTCGCCTCGCTGGTCGCTTCCTGCGCTATATACCAGGCTACCGTTCTCTCTACGGCTACGGATGAACTGACCTCTTCCGAACAGAGCACGCTTCCAGCCACCAAGAATCTGAACGTGATGTCCCAGGCCGCGAAGTGCCTCTGCAGTCTCCTCCGGGATGCCCTCCTCCAGATAAACGGTCCGGTCTGGGCCTCCCTCAAAATCCGTACCCGCGCCGAGACAGATTCTGGGTGCATCCACAGCTGTCTGTGGGTTCATGCCAAAGGCAATGGTATTCAATAGCACTTGGGTGTGTCCCTGGGGCTGCATGAAGCCTCCCATGACTCCGTAGACGGCGAAGAGGCTGTCATCCCTCGGGTCAGTCAGCATGGGTGGAATGATCGTATGGTATGGCCTCTTGCGTGGCTCAATCCTGTTGGGATGGCCTTCAATCAGATCAAAGTTGGCGCCTCGGTTCTGTAGCGTGAACCCGTAGCCGGGAGGTATTATGCATGTGCCGAATCCGTTGTAGTTGCTGTTTATGAAGGAGCAGCCGTTCCCTTCAGGGTCAGTGACGCTGAGGTAGACAGTTTCGCCTACTTGCTGTGCTGGACTGCCGTGCTCTAATGGGGGTGTAGCCTTCTTAGGATCAAAGAGCTTTGCTCTCCCTGCCAAATATTCTTGTGATACCAGTCCTTGAATGGGTACCTTCTGGACGTCGGGATCAGTAATGAACCAAGCGCCATCTGCAAACGCAATCCTCAATGCTTCGACCAGGACGTGCAGATACTCTGGTGAGTTGTGGTCTTCCGGCCCGAATTTCCTGACCTTTCCGGTCTTTTGCAGTTCCTGGATAATGCCAAGAGCCATTAATGCTACCAGTCCCTGCCCATTGGGTGGATGCTCCCAAAGTCTCACTGGCGTCTCTGGGTAGACGTCATAATCAATGCTGACTGCTTGGGTCTCCTGACTACCGAAATCGCCGTGATGCTTCAGATCTTCAAGTGTCATCAAGCCTCCTCGCTCCTGAATGATCTTGACGATTGCCTCTGCAACTTCCCCTTCATAGTAACCTTTCCTGCCATGCTGAGCAAGCAGCCGGAAGGTTTTGCCCAGGTTCGGGTTGCTGAACAACTCGCCAGGTTTCGGGTGTCTGCCGTCTTTCAGCATGTCACACCCGTTGGGGTTCTGCTCACGCAACAGCTCCTCGTTCCGTGCCCAGTTGTAGGACGAGATGTCTGACACCGGATATCCGTCCTCCGCAAGTTTGATGGCGGGTGCCAGAACTTCGGCCAGGCCCAGCTTACCAAACTTCTCAACCGTATCTACCCAAGCGCCAGGCGCACCTGGGACAGTGATTGAAAGAGCACTTGCGAGAGGGATCTTTGGCCGGTCGCCCTCTTTGAAGTTCAGCTCCTTTTTGATTCGCTCCATGGTCGCGGCGGCAGGAGCCCTGCCGCTGCCGTTGAGAGCCGACACCTTCTTGGTCTTTGCATTGTAAAACAGGCAGAAGGCGTCACCACCAATCCCTGTGCTGCAAGGCTCAGTAAGGTTGAGGGCAGCTGCTGTAGCGATGGCCGCGTCAGCTGCATTGCCTCCGCTTTCCAGAATCATTTGCCCACATCTCGCTGCAAGTGGCTGTGAGCAGGCGACGATACCCTTAGTGCTGTGAACAGTCGATCTTCGACTGTTGAACTGGGAAAAGATGCGATCCTCAAGAGTATTGGCCATGACTCCGAATGATCACTAGATGACTTTGCGATATTCTGCAAGGCAGTGATTCTATGGACACTCGAGAGGTGTAAAGAGATGCATACGATAAGGAGAAATAATCAAGACAGTTCAGACTAACAACATAAGGACAAAGGAAGCATTCACGAGATGAGTCACAACTGCAGAGTAGAAAAGTTCATGAGCTCTCATCTTTTATCTTTGACACCGTCCCAGCCCCTCAAAAGGGATATCGCTTGCGAACAAGCGCAATACGAGCTTCGGCTGGCAGGCGTCATGGCCCAGCTGCCTATGCAGGCAAGTCGTGCGATCCCGGATGGAGGAGGGGTGATGGCGCGGCACTGAGCCTCAAAACTCATTACAGGGCCTGATGAATAGGTAGGAAACCAGCCCACACTGGTCAATTCACCCGCAATCTGCGTATTGCTCTCGCATCACAGAGTTTACCAACTTTCTCCCGGTCTAAGACTTTCTGAGGGGCTTTGCGTGGGGAATTTTGAGAGTGCGGTTGACGGCTGGCTTGGCGCTCGGCCTGGGAGTCTGACTCCGATATCCCCGAACTCAACTTCGAAATGCTGTGCTTCGGCAATGCGCTCCATGTCGGCTAGTCTGCTACGAATAACAAGCAAATCAGTCGCATGCTTCGAAGCTCAGGCATAATAAGTAGATACTAACGAGATGCATTCAAAAGTCTTGCTCTAGTGCTCTGCTTCCTTAGTAGTAAGGGTGTGTAGGTTTCAAACTAATAATCATAAAACGGTGAGAAGAATAGAATATTGAGACTTGTTTTAACATGAAAGAAAGTTACGAGTCTTCAGTCGTCTTTGCTCGTGTGCCAGATTCAAATGACTCAGAAAATCAGGGTGACATCTAAAACAGAAATATTGATGTCACAAGTATATTCATGAGCAAACAATACTGTCCAAATGATCATAGCTCTTCTGAATCTATCGTTGCCAGCATGGTTTGAGAGCCTTCGATTCAGGTGATACATCCCGATAGAGGGCAGTGGGCAACAGCCCACTGCTGGGGAAGCCGCTGCAGCCATATTTAAAAGTTGGCTCTTTGCAACTCCAGAATGAATCTGACTTGCATTAAAATAATGTAGTAAAAGCCAAGGAAAGTGACTTCAGGTCTCGGCGAAGTTAGAATGTAGCACGCATAGTACTACTTCAAAGCTGGTATGAAACATCGAGATAGATGAATCCAAAGGCTTCTCAGATTTTCACTTCTTCTACCTGGCTGGAACCGAACAAAGAGGTGGAAAATGTGCTGGCAGTACCCTCTGTGCCAGCACTGAGAAGCGGACTTCTCGTTTCGCCGCAGAGGACACTCAAATCCAGCAGTGATTTGCGTGAGGTGAAGCGTCGCGGCTGCCAGGCATCGCCACCCGCCAGTGGACCTCTAGTGTCCGAATGGGGCAGACGAATTTGCCTGACGCGTCAATCAGCAGAGAGCGCGTCCATCGATCAGCCGTCGCAATTTCCGAATTGGTCCTGCAAAGTATCCAGCAGGTAGCATGGCGGTTGCTCAGAGCATTCGCAAGGGCAAATAGTACCATCACAACAGCTCCAGCGCGTACAGCTGGAAACTTCTTCGGAGACACATGCCGAAGCGCCCAGTCCTTGGTATGGGAATTAGGTAAGCGGCTAAGTGGACGGCTGTCAGCCAACCGCTGTGAGGATTGCCGCCCGCCCTCCGACACTCAACCTCCCCTAACCGCCCGCCCCAAACATAGACGACTCCACCAGCTTCGAATCATTGCGATACATGCCTGCTGTCACTGCTCGCGATGATACAAACTCTTTCTTCCGTTCTTGAACCTTGTTCTCGCCCGTCGATCGACGCGGCAGATCGTCTGTGATTTGCGCCAGCTTTCCTGGTGGGAGACGCGCCATCATTGCCCGGATGCCATTGCCGCTGTCGCTTCCAGCCACTGGTGCTGATGCTGGTGGGTACCTCTCGATTGTCTCTCCCACTATTCGTCAAAGAATTCTCGCTCAATGCGGAAGAAGCTATGTTTCAAGCTGTCGACAGTTATGGCCGAGAATTGGCCTTTGAGCGCGTCTTTGACCCAGGCTGGCAGCCGTTGATGTGGTGCCTGACGTGCAGATCTATCATAAGAGTGTCCACCCCCTTCTCTCTTCTCTCGCCGAGCTCTGATACTTCTCACATTGTATACTTGTGCGTTACGTTCATATTGCCAAGATTTTTCATTATCTTTTCCTTGAGTCAATCTCTTTCTCAGAGGCAACAACGCGTTCTTTACCTTAAAAACGATTGCCCGAACCACTACTTTTCTTTGACAAGACAATCCCGTTCTTTAAACCAACCTTTCTCCGAAAGCTCCCTTTCAACTTTCTTTCGCCGCCATGGCGGTCAAATCATTGTCCATCATTCTGCTGCTGGCAGCTTCTATCAACAATGTTGTGGCTGGCCCCGTTCGTCGCTTCCCGGTGAAGCGCGAGGAGTACTACACGCCAGCCTACCCAGCCGGGAGCAATCCGATTGTCACGCCATCTGCTGCGGAGACCTCCGCAGCAGCAGAGGTGACGAGCTCTCATATTGCGACTAGCCAAGCCGCTGGCTACGGTGCCGCCCCTGCAGTCTCATCAGCTTCGCTAGCTTCATCCGAAGCATCTCCCTCTTCAGCCGTCTCCGTTCAGGCTACTACTGTAGCTCCCGTTACCTCCGATGCAGCCACCACAAGCATCGCTGGTACTTCTTCAGCTGCCGCTGCTGGTTATGGAGCGGGAGCAGTATCGAGCAGCTCCGTTGCGGAGTCAAGCTCTCAGGTAACAAGCGTCGCCACATCTTCCAGCTCCGCTGCTCCCGAATCAGCTACTTCCGCTCCGGGAGGTTATGGAGCTGATGTTTCGACCTCTGTGGCATCATCAAGCGTTGTTACTCAGGAAGCTGCTTCGGCGACTAGTGCAGCTTCAAGCTCATCATCTACCCAAGCTTCTACCACCGAGCAGGCTGTCGGCTACAATACCCCGAGCTCCACATCCGCCTCTGCCACCTCCTCATCTGCTACTTCTCCTGCGGCTATTTCAACCTCATCTACTGTCGCAACCTTGAGTGAAAGCACATCTGTGGTTGGTGGATATGGCGCTGCTCCCTCCAGCGCAGCCCAGGCCTCTACAAGCGTTGTTACTGAGGCTGCTAGCTCCACGATTGCGCCAGCATATGGTGTGAGCAGTCTGTCAAGCTCATCTTCTGCTGTGACTTCTGCCG
Organism: Erythroxylum anguifugum; assembly: GCA_027478595.1. NCBI lineage: Eukaryota > Viridiplantae > Streptophyta > Magnoliopsida > Malpighiales > Erythroxylaceae > Erythroxylum > Erythroxylum anguifugum. The sequence continues at coordinate 155,219 of JANIPN010072669.1, forward strand.
CTGCTGTTACTACAGTATCGTCGTCTGCTGCCATCGGCTATGGTGCTACACCGGCCGTCAGCACGAGCTCCGGGTCACAAGCTTCGTCCACTGTGGCCTCCTCCTCCAGTGCAGCAGCCGTCGTGACAACGACATCCCCAAGCGCTATCGGAGGATACGGCTCTTCTCCTGATGCTGCAACTACTACTAGCCTTGAGACGAGCTCCTCTGCCGGTGGCTACGGTGCCTCTCTCTCAAGCCCTTCCGAAGCTGTGACGTTCACATTCAGCTCCTCTTCCGTCGTCGGTGGTTACGGCGCCCCTTCACCATCGAGCATCGCCAGCCCCGCCTCTTCGGCTGACCAGAGCTCTTCTGCCTCCGCTTACGGATACAGCCAGCCCTCTGTGGCGACGAGCTCTTCGGCAACACCCGTGACGACCTCGTCTGCCATCGGCTACGGTGCCGTGCCGACAACCACCAGCACCACTGTGGTCGTCAACAGCACCATCATCACTGTGGTGGCTCCCACCGACACCAACGCTGCTTACAACGCTGATCTGAACCCCTATGGCTCAACTGCTGTCTTCAAGAGTGCTGCTACATCTGAGGTCACTCCTACCACGGTCGTTGTTGGCACTACCTCGGTCACTGTGGCTTCTGCAATCGGAGGCTACGGTGCCGGTGTCCCATCTGCGGGTCAGTCCACCGCAGCTGCAGCCACCTCAGCTGCCATTGGAGGATATGGCGATGTTCCGACCGCTGCTCAAGTCACCTCGGCCGTCGGTGGCTATGGTGCGGTCACTTCGTCTGCTGTCGAGTCGACTTCAGCTGCAGCTACTTCGGCTGCAGTCGGAGGCTACGGTGGAGTTCCAGCTGCCTCTCAGGTCAGCTCGGTCCTTACGTCCAGCTCCTCGGTTGCTGCTGTCGGCTATGGCAGCATCGCTTCCTCTGCACAGGAGACATCAGCTGCCGCTACACCTTCTGCCATTGGAGGTTACGGTGCTGGTGTGCCATCCGCTGCTCAAACTATCACTGTCGAGACCAGCATCTCAGCCGGCTACCCAGACGTCTCCACCTCCTTTGTGACTGCCGCAGCTAGCAGTGTCACCGCAGCTCAATACGGCACCCAGCCTGCTGAAGTCTCCAGCGCTATTGGTGGCTACGGCTCAATCCCCGTGGCAGCTACCAGCACCTCTAGCCCCGTGATCGGCGGCTACGGCAGCGTCGCCCTGCCATCCTCGTCTCCAGCTGGTGTCGGCTACACTCTTCCTTCGACTCTCCCGTCGAACATCGTTCCTTACAGCTCCGTCGCTGCCGCTCCTTCGACTTCCGTCGCCTACGTCCCTCCTTATTCTTCCGCCGCTGCGCCGGCGCAGACCACGGCTCCAGCCGCTCCCTACGGTGGTGGCGTCCCTGCCGCCTCTTCTCCGGCTGCTGCGCAGTCCACGCCCGCTACGACCCACACGTACCTATCAATCGACTACCCAGCCATCCCAAGCGGATCGCCCAACCCCATGGCTCCCGCTCCCGCTCCTGCTCCATCATCTCCTGCTGCTGCTGCTGGTGGCTACGGCTCGACGCCAGCCGCCTCCAGCCCAGTGGCACCTGCTCCTGCACCTGCTGCCTCCTCACAGGCCGCTGTCGGTGGCTACAGCCCCGCTCCAGCCCCTGCTGCCTCTTCACCCGCTCCAGCTGCTGGTGGATACGGCTCTAGCCCAGCCCCAGCCCCAGCTCCTGCCGTCTCATCTGCTGCCGGAGGCTACACACCTGACACCCCATCTAGCGCAGCTGCTCCCGTCGCTCAGTCCTCTGCCCCCGTCGGTGGCTATGGCGGTACACCCGCTGCCTCGAGCCCTGCTGCTCCAGCCGCGTACAGCCAGCCTGCTGCTGCCCCGAGCTCTCCTCCGCTCGCGAGCACTCCGATGGCCGTCGGTTACCTAGCGCCGGTGGGCAGCAACTCGCCGGTCCTGTGTGCCCCTGTCACCCAGATCGAGACTGTTACTGTCACTGTCACTGCGCAGGCTACTAGCTCAACGAGCTCCAGCTCCAGCACCACTGTTAGCACCGTCACGGTGACCAGCACTAGCGCCTACACTGCGTATGTCACGACGTATGTCCAGACCTCGTCGGTGGCGGCTGCGGCGGCTACTACGCTGCAGACTAGCACTGTCGCGGCTCCTGCTACTACCAGCTCAGTCGACACTCCTGTTTCAACGAGCTCCGTCGACACTCCTGCTTCAACCAGCTCCGTTGCGGCTGCTGCTACGACCGCTGCGGTTGGTGGATACTAGGGTCTTGTGTGTTCTTATTGTGAAGGAATGAATTTGCAACAATGGAGTTTTTAAAATTTGGATCGCGCCTCACGAGCGGTAGTCATATGGAAGCAATTGGTATAGAGACTTGAAAAGCTACTAGTAATGATAATTGATCGTTGATGAATGAAATATTTGTTCTTTGAAAAATTAGTGTTGTACACGTGTTCATTGGACATTGAAGATTTCCAAATTCACAAAATCTCATGTTTATATTGTTACTGGATTCCATCCCTACTGACTGCGAGAAGCTCTGCACTAGGATCTAGGTCTGGCAACCAATTTGAGAATGTTTTAATAGCGACTAGACAATTTATCACGAGAATAGGAAGCCTCGCAGCCAAAAAATACCAGGGGACCCTGACGCTCGCTTCCCGCACATCGGGCGCCAAGCCCGACAGTAAGTGAACACGCTTGCGCTGCCAGGCCGCATCGATAATTCTCCACATTGAAACTCACTTGCCCGTTCTGTGTGCTGTCATCTTCCCTTCTGCCTCTCAATCCCTCCTGCTTTGAGGCCACAATTCGACGAGCGCACTGCTCACTCACTCTCTTTTGCTATACAGTTCGAGCTCAGCCGGCTGTCGCATCAAGTGTGCAAAGCTCTAGTTTCGCCGCTCCCGCACAATCATGGCCGGCTCGATGCTCACAAAGGTGGGCTGTTTTTGCTACCCTTTTTGGAGCTCGCCTCCTGGCTGTTCTGCCTGAATTGGTCGCTAATATTCTTGCGCAAATTAGTTCGAGTCCAAGTCGTCGAGGGCCAAGGGAATTGCCTTCCACCCGAAACGGTGCGTTGAATACAGCTGTCTTTGAGTCCTTGTATCCTTGAGCTCACGAGCTGACCGATACTTCTCCCCGCCTGCAGGCCATGGATCCTCGTCTCCCTCCACTCCTCGACAATTCAACTATGGGACTACCGCATGGGCACCCTGATCGACCGATTCGAGGAGCACGATGGGCCTGTCAGAGGTGTCGACTTTCACAAGACCCAGCCCATGTTCGTCTCGGGTGGTGATGACTACAAGATCAAGGTCTGGTCATATCAGACACGGCGATGTCTCTTTACATTGAACGGACACTTGGATTACGTACGAACAGTACAGTTCCACGACGAACTGCCATGGATTCTCAGTTGCTCGGACGACCAGACGGTCAGGATTTGGAACTGGCAGAACAGAACACTCAGTACGTCAGGCCAGCAAGGGAAGAGGAGGATCTGTAACAGCAGGCGTTGCTGTGGTACTGTTGAAACTTGAATGATGAAAAGATCGCTGATACATGGGAATAGTCTGCACGATGACTGGCCACAACCACTACACAATGTGCGCCCAGTTCCATCCTAAGGAGGACCTGGTCGTATCCGCTTCCATGGACCAAAGTGTTCGAGTCTGGGATATCTCGGGCCTGCGAAAGAAGCACTCGGCTGGTCCATCGTCGATGACCTTTGACGATCGAATGGGCCCCGGTGGTCAGAACCAGGCCGACATGTTCGGCAACACAGACGCGGTCGTCAAGTTTGTCCTCGAGGGCCACGATCGAGGTGTCAACTGGGTAGCTTTTCACCCAACACTTCCTTTGATCGTCTCAGCCGGCGATGATAGGCTCATTAAGCTGTGGAGAATGAGCGGTACGCATGGCCGTAATTAGTCACAATTCGTTATTATAGACTGACACTTTCCCCAGAAACCAAAGCGTGGGAGGTCGACTCGTGCCGAGGTCACTACCAAAATGCCACCGCCTGTCTCTTTCACCCCCATCAAGATCTAATACTGTCAGTTGGCGAGGACAAGTCGATAAGAGTTTGGGATTTGAACAAGAGGACATCAGTCCAGTCATACAAGAGGGATCACGATCGTTTCTGGATTGTCGCTGCACACCCGGAGATCAACCTGTTCGCCGCAGGTCACGACAATGGTGTCATGGTCTTCAAGCTAGAGAGAGAGAGGCCAGCATCGGCCGTGCACCAGCAGAACTTGTTCTTCATCACCAAGGACAAGCAGGTCAAGATGTACGACTTCCAGAAGAACTCAGAATCGCCTTCGCTGCTGTCGCTCAAACGCCTGGGCAACCCTTGGGTTCCTCCGAGGACGCTCAGCTACAACCCTGCCGAACGAGCCGTCCTCGTCACGTCTCCCACCGACAACGGCTCATATGAGCTGGTCAATCTACCCAGAGACGCTTCAGGGGCTGTCGAACCGGTGGACGCGAAGAAAGGCCCGGGCAGCTCAGCCGTCTTTGTGGCCAGGAACCGTTTTGCGGTGTTCAAGCAGGCTACTGTAAGCCCACCTGCACCAGCACAAGTCGATATCAAGGATCTGTCAAACAACACCACCAAGAGCCTCAAGCCACCTGCTGGCACCACTGAAATCTACTTTGGCGGCACTGGCTCTCTGCTGATGGTGACACCCACGACGGTCTATCTGTACGACATTCAGCAGAAGAAGCAGCTGGCGGAGCTTGCAGTTCCGGGCATCAAGTACGTGGTCTGGTCGAATGACAACCAGTATGCGGCGTTGCTCAGCAAGCACAACGTCACTATTGTCAGCAACAAGCTTGAGCAGGTCAGCACCCTTCACGAAACCATTAGGATCAAGAGTGCCGCCTGGGACGATGCTGGCATCCTCCTCTACTCTACCCTCAACCATATCAAGTACACGCTGCTAAACGGCGATAACGGCATCGTTCGCACCCTAGACCAGACCGTCTACCTGGTCAAGGTGAAGGCGCGATCCGTCTATTGCCTCGACCGAGCTGCCAAGCCAAAGGTGCTGAACATTGACCCCACGGAGTATCGCTTCAAGATGGCACTGGTCAAGCGCAACTACGAAGAGATGTTGCACATCATCAAGACCTCGTCGCTGGTCGGCCAAAGCATCATTGCCTACCTGCAAAAGAAGGGCTACCCGGAGATCGCTCTGCAATTCGTGCAGGATCCGCAGACTCGCTTCGAGCTTGCGATTGAGTGTGGTAACCTGGACGTAGCAGTGGAGATGGCAAAGCAGCTCGACCGACCGAAGCTTTGGAGCCGTCTCAGTGCCGAGGCCCTTGCACATGGCAACCACCAGGTTGTCGAGATGAGCTACCAGAAGCTGAGACAGTTTGACAAGCTCTCTTTCCTCTACCTCTGCACTGGCGATCACGACAAGCTGAACCGCATGGCCAAGATTGCCGAGCACCGTGGTGACATCACCTCCCGTTTCCAAAACTCCATCTACCTTAATGACGTCGAAGCTCGCATCGAAATGTTCCAGGAGATTGACCTGTACCCTTTGGCATACGTGACGGCGAAGGCTCATGGCTTTGACGACAAGTGCCAAGAGATCCTCGAGGCCAGTGGTCTGACCGAGGATGAGATCTCGCTACCCACTATCGGCAAGCCGAAAGACTCACCTCGACCTATCGTCCCCACTTTCCAGCAGAATTGGCCAACCAAGGCCGCTTCTCATTCATTCTTTGAAAAGGCATTGCTCGGAGAGGTCGAGGGTCTGGATGACGATGGTGCCGGAGCCAACGGGGCCGAGGAAGATCTTTTGGGTGATGATCCACTCGCTGCGAATGGCGACGATCTTGGAGAGGACGAGGAAGGTGCTGAAGGCTGGGATATGGGCGACGATGTCGAGATCGAAGAGGATACAGATCTCATCAATGTTGCTGGTGATGCTGGTGGAATTCTGACCGAGTCTGACGCTTGGGCTCGTAACTCCCCGATCGCGGCCGACCACGTGGCTGCAGGCTCCTTCGAATCGGCAATGCAGCTGTTGAGCCGACAGGTTGGTGCCGTCAGCTTTGCGCCACTCAAGCCTCGCTTCCTCGAGGTCTACCAAGGATCTCGCACGTATCTTCCTGCAACACCTGGACTTGAACCTCTTGTCAACTACGTTCGACGGAATGTTGAGGAGACTGACCAGCGCCAAGTCCTGCCGGCTATTCCACGTGACCTAGAGCACGTTGCCAGCAATGATCTCCAGGAGGGCTACACGGCTATGCGCAGCAACAAGCTCCAGGAAGGCGTGACTGCCTTCCGCGGCATCCTGCACACTCTGCTTGTCAACGCTGTCAGCAGTCAGAGCCAGGTGGCTGAGGCCAAGAAGATAATCACGACAGCATCGGAGTACGCGGTAGCGATGAGCATTGAACTTGAGCGACGGCAGACAGGGACCGAAGGCGATGACAACCTCAAGCGCAGCCTGGAGCTAAGCGCATACTTTACAATCCCCAAACTGGAGGTGGCACACAGACAGCTGGCGCTGATGGCGGCGATGAAGCTCGCCTTCCAACACAAGAACTACTCGAGCGCACTCAGCTTTGCTAACCGCATGATTGCCAACGGCAACAACGCCAAGCTTCTGGAACAGGTAAGACTTTTACAGAGGATGCACTTTCAATTTATATGTACTGACATCAAACTATAGGCACGTAAGATCAAGGGACAGTGTGAGCGAAGCCCGCAAGACAAGATCGATATCGAATTCGACACATTCGCCGAGTTTGACATTTGTGCCGCATCCTTCACGCCGATTTACGGCGGTACGCAGAGCGTGGCGTGCCCGTTTGACGGATCGAAATACCACGTTCAGTACAAGAAGAGCGTGTGCCGAATCTGCGAGGTGTGCGAGATTGGAGCGCCAGCCAGTGGGATCCGGCTGTTTGCGCCGCCGGTGTAGATGAGATTTGGGTTGGTGGCTGTGAAGCGTGATCTGTGAACTGTGAACATGTGACTAAGATGTGAATGAGTACAAGTGCTGTAGAAAAGCACGGTCGTGTCCCTTTTTGAAGCGCAAGGCACATTGATGTCATCAGTGTCAAGTGTCAAAAGTATGGTATGCAAATCAGAAAGTGAAAGGCAGGTGTCGAATTAGCGCGTTTGTGAATTTCCCAAGAAACAGGAAGAAAACAAATATCGAGATGAATCCATCAAAAAATATTCGTTATGTCAACCATGCATCTCTGATACTGTCCTCTTCTCCTCTACTACTTGGTTACACCTGATTAGATCACGCCACCTGTCTAGATGGGGCTGACCAATAGAATGGAGGGCAGGTATTTCTTGTGTGACTCGAACTGTACCTTGTCAAAGCCAAGTATGGAGCTGCGACATGCGATGCTACGAAACGGTATGTATACAATCACGTCAGGCAAGAACTTCTCCAAAAATTTGATATTTATACCAGTCATGACCCGTCATTCATATAGCTATGTCGTATCTTTTCCGTTCCAAATTCCCATATGTATACCAGACATGATATATATTTTCCTTTTTTCCCCGATGCTGCTCCAACATACCTCCATCGAGATATCCCTATATACGTAACACATTTAAATACAGAGTAGTCCAAACGCAATAATTAGAGGCAAGATATACACCAAGAAGATCTTGTTCTCAACTCCTCTGACAAGGCTGGAACCAAGAGACTTCGTCGACGACGAAGTGCTCGACGGCGAACCACTCGACGAAGAACCACTGGATGCTGCGCCAGGTGAGGTGTTCGACGGAGCGCTGCCACCGCCCGAAGTCGGCGTTGGGTTCGTGGTGGACTCGTAAACGCCTTTCTCAGGGAATCCGACCTGGGCCACGCCGTCGAGCTTGCAGCTCACTTTGCATGCTGAGCCGCTGGCCCTTGTGTCGAGCTGGACGTCTGCTGATCCGCGCTTGCTGCTGCCAGAGCCGTCCATCAGGTCGCCACTGACGTTGAAAGCCATCTCGATCCATTGGATGCCCATGTTCACTTCGCCGCCGGGCGTCATGTTGCCGGACCACGAGCCGCCATCGCCCCAGAGGTTCAGGATGAGCATGCTGGGCACCGATGGCGCGTTCTGCGTCTTGTTGAGCACGAGCTCGTTGTTGACGTACCAGCGAACTACGCCATCGTACCAGTCGAGTCGGTGGTCGATCCAGTCGGTGTAGGCGAGGTTATCGGGCAATGACATGTTCGAGGAAGCACCGGGGATGCTGGTGTCCTGGTCTTTGTCGTAGTCTGGCTGGTTGGTGTAGTGGATTAAGTTCGTCGGCTCTGTGGTCAGGATCTCAATGTCTGACTCCTGAGTGTCGTTGAAGTAAGTGAAGAAGCCGACCACGGCACCGCCGTCGACGGGATGCTCGGCACTGCTGCCAGTATCGGCATTATCGACCTTGTCTGTCCCGGCAGTTGGCGCGGAGGAGTTGCCCAGTCCATTGGGGATGACACGCATGCGAGTGCGGATGCTAGCGTGCAGCAGGTTGGTCTGTTTGGAATCAATCTCGGCAACTGACATGAAGTCTGACAGCCGGTTCGTCCGCAGGGTCAGGAACGTGGAGCTGTTTGACGGTGCCGAACTGTTCCTCGAAATGAAAACATTCTGAAACGAGTTCACAGACTTGACGGGAGTGTCGTCGGTGCTGTTCGACTTCACGTAGCCTTGGATCGCCCAGTCTCGTTGCCAATCTGATGAGGTGAAGTAGGAAGAGGTCGCTGACTCCTTGCCCGCGTCCTGGTTCGCTGAGACCAGCAGAGGTGCGGCTGTAAAGTCATTGCTGCCGTCGCTAGGTACGTTTCTAAAATCCCAGAAGCGGTGATACTGGAAATATCCAAATTCAGGGCCCGAAGCAAGATAGCAATCACAGTCGGGTGAGTTATCCTTGGAGGTAGGGTCGGTCAGCTGGGCAGGAGAAGCCAATCGAGCCGCGAATGCCAAGCTTATCAGACGTCTCATGAGAGGCATCCTGGGCTAAGAAATATACTGAAATCACCTAAACGGAAATATAAAGCCACTCAAAACAACAAATCGACACAGAACAGCACAAAACGGAGGACTTAGCAGATAGGGCGGGCAAGCATCATTAAGGCTTTGAAATACTGCCCTAACCACTTACCTGTATTCTCTTGTGGCAAAGCAGCCTCATGGCAAGCATCTGCCACATACTGGCGCTGCCCACCCTCCCAGACATTCGAAGTCGTGTTCTAGGCACGGGAAAAGGGTTACTGGGTGGCACTGAACTGTATTGTTAAGGCCGTTGTTCGCCAACCGCGTGTCGGGGGAAGTCGCCATTCGTTCGCTATACCGCATGTGGTTGTAGTAAAAAGCCATCAGAGGCCAGGACTCAGCTAGCTAAAACAGTGTCAGCCTGCCACACTACCCAGGCGTAGCTGTTCCTGCAACGGACAAGATCAGCTTGCGGCTCCAAGTTCATCCTCTTAAATACCTGTTGTAAGTGCAGTGAAGGCTCTTCTTGATCTGTGCTTGATGCGTGTCCATAGGAGTTGACCGAAGGAGGCATCAAAACTTCGGACGAAAGATCGGATCCCACCACGAAGTTTCGCCTCGCTTGAAGCTTGGCCACGTTAAGCCTCCTGCATGGGAAGCGCCTGTGCCAGTAAGAGGCCGACCAGGATCTTCTCAGCCTTGCTGCTCCTCTTTTGAGCTGCAAGGCTAATCTTGATGCGGCAAGCTGCCGAAACCACCACCGAGGAAATCTGGTTGGTACAATGTCAGCCATAGATGAGGATTTATCATAATGGAGCTTTTCGATGGAGGCAGCTGAGATCCAACAAAAATTGCTAAAGCGCAACAAACTCAGGATGGAAGCAAGCATTGCTGTGTTGAAGTGTCTTGGCAGTCTGAAGAGAAGAGATCGCCGGCTCAGACAGATGTTTTGTGATGGGTGAATACCTATGCTTCTATACAGGCTGAGGAGCCACTAAACCTACCGACTCATCCGCTAATTCTCCCGCCCGTGCATCTCAAGCCACAGCTGTGCTCGCAAAGATTCGCCTGGTCGGGTTAATCTGCAGATGCCGTAATCCGTAATCAGCTTGAAATACTTCAATGCCAGTTTCTGACAGCTTACACAATACAGAAAATTGAGATCAGAGCGACAGTGAGACCATGTAATTGAGGCCTTCGTCCGAAATCGTCTGTACAGACATGCATTATATCGAATATCATCCATATATCGCGCACAAATTTTTGAGATAGCACATCACAGCAAACATGATTGGAAACAAACATCTCACACGGACCCAGGCATGGCGTCTTTATTTGTCCCATTTTCTATCCATGTGGAACTCGAGGGCATACGAATATGGCGCAGTAAGTAGACAATAGCTGCCGTGGCCAGAAATGTTGATGTGTTCGTGATGAGAAATCTTTGAAATGTCACGACTACGCCATATGAGTTGCTGCCCAACTCCAGAAAGCATGAAAATAACCCCAGGGAAACACCATGATCGAGAAGTCGTCTTCAATCATCTCGCTTGTCACTGACAGTTTTGCTGCGCTTCATTCAGGTCTTGTTCACTCAAGCAGTCTTCCCCGGAGACCTCTTGCCCTCGTCGCTATATGGAATTGCAGAGACGATATGCGTCCTAGTCTCATCCACAGCACTAGGCCGATGGGTCGACGACAGTTCAAATCGCCTCAAACCGCTAATCACCAGTATCGTGACCAATCGGGTGACCATAGTCATCTGCTGCCTGGTTTGGCTATTTGAGCTTTCCCTCGAAGATGCCTGGCTGAAACGAGTGACATTCGCTCTGCTGCTGTTGCTTGGCATGGTTGTCAAAGTATCGCGAATGTCTAATATGCTCAGCATGGAAAGGGATTGGGTTCCCATAGTCGCAAGCTATCCTCTTGAAGGGAACGCGAAAACGCCTGAGGCGGAGTATGACCTGACTCATCTCAACACAGGTTGGTGATACTCAACTTCTCGATTTCCGAGGTATCGCTAACGATCACAGTCATGCGCCGCATCGACATTGCATGCAAGTTTCTAGCACCGGTAGCCACTTCAGGCACTATGGCATTGATCGGTACAAAGTCGACAGCCTTCATGCTCGCCCTGATGAGTCTGATCAGCGTTGTGATAGAGGTCTGGAGTGTTCTCACCGTTTGGCGACAGAACTCGAGTCTCAAGGCCCCGAAGGAAGGTCCTGGGCGAGCATCAGGATCTGCGACGCCTCATGAGCATGGGAGTTCGCTGTTGGCGAAAGTCGCTGTGGCCAAAATCAGCTTTGAGAGGCTTATGATCGGCCAGCTCGAGGGCATTCGATATTACTTTAGTACTGATGTCTGGCTGCCATCCATCGGAGTCGCCGTTTTGCATGCCTCAGTGCTTGACTGGGCAGGAACATTGATCAGCTGGCTGCTTAATGCAGGCTTCACCTACAAGGAAATTACCATTGCGAAGGGCGTTGGATCCATCTTCGAAGTTGGTAGCACATTTGTATTTCCGATACTGGTCGAGCATTTCAAGACTCACGCACCGGTTTCCTCGAGTGGTGATGCTTACCAGATGGTCCGCACAGATGGCGAACCAGATGATGAAGACGAAGATGAAGGGAAACCTCGCTCAGCGAGCCTCTCGGATGAATCTACTGAAACGAAGCAGCCGGCCCAGAATTACACGCATCTCGACCCAATAGTTGGTGCGGGCCACGTAGGGCTACTCGAACTACTTGCCTGCCTTGTTCCCAGTGTCATCACGCTCTTTTTCCTTGATGATGCAATCGAGCCTACATCGCACGAGCAGAACATGAGCACTCGTGATGGCATGACAGGCACAGCGGTGTCCAAATCGCCAAAGTTGACTCTTCTCTTCTTTGCATTTCTTTCATTTTCATTCCTTGGGAGGTGGATCTACGATCTGTCAGTGACGCAGCTGACTCAGACACTGATCCCTGCCTCACACCGATCTCAATTTGGAGGCACAGAGATGGCCATGATCGCAGGCATCAGCTTGTTGCATTGGATAGCAGCGGCCGTGTGGCATCTTCAGGAAGACTACAAGTGGCTGGCAGTCATGAGCTTGGTTGCCGTATCTCTTGCGACGGCACTTTGGTGGGTCTGGAGACGACGCTGGATCCGAATGGAGATCACTGGAGGCTCGAACATGTATTGAGAACAGCCCTGAGGGTTTTTATTTTCATTTAAGTGGACATTATTGTGACTGGACTTCTCTTACGAAACGAATCTTGTATTTATATTTTAGCACATTAAGAAAGTTTCACTGAATATAAGGAACAAACAGAGCACGTCAAGTGAGTGTTCAATCTTTTTGTCGCATCGGTATAGAAAAGTACGTTGCTATTTTGGGTCCCGCGCAGAGCTTGGAAAGAGGTGTTCTGCCGTTTGACGCCTCGCCACTTCAATTGGACTGGACGGAGATGCCATGATCTTCAGGGCGTACAAGCTAGCGGACACGATGGTGGGGCCCCCTGAACGACTGGTGCCTATTGGCCGTGTGCCGCTGTTTGATGGGGGGGCCTCGAACGGGGCAAGCCAGATACAGCGCCAGCGATTCGTATCTTAACAGAAGCTCCAATCAACTTCGCCAGCTCTATCAGCTCATACTTGAGAGATAGCCGTGAAACCAGAGAGGAGGGCGAATTTTAGCTCCTGGATCCCCGAGAAAGTCAACTGTTAAGATGAAATAGTTGAAGAAATTAATGAGGGCTGAATTGTGCCAGCATCAATGTTCTGCTAGGTAAGGTGCAACCCCTCTGTGTGCATTGGGGCGATTTGACACCAGGTAGCAGCAGGCTCGGCTTTGGAAGGTAGCCTACAGAACTGCTTGCATCCGCAGGCTCCACTAACAGTAGCGGAGCAGCAGTAGCAGTACAGAGACCTCGTTTCCTGGCAGTCGTGGTACCAGCAGCAGTGGAGCCGCAGGAAAGAGGAGAGGAGCAGGAGCAGGAGCAGGACCGACTCAAGAACAGGAATTCTGGACAAAAGGCATCAGCTGCCTAATCGCTGTCATGAACCCTGATCTTCTATCTCCTTCGTGTTCCTCCCCTCTTTCTCCGCAATCCGTTCATATCTTTGTCTGAGAGCAGAATACTTGCTATATCAGCATCCTTCTAATTGCCACATCCGCCACAACTACAGACTCTATCGTCTTCCACCCCTGTTCACACGTTTACTGCCAAATAGACAGCTCCGCCGCGTTCTTCGGCTCCGTATTCCGGTACGGGGGTGGGACGCGCGTAATCGGACAAGCAGCCGCCAATTCCCTGGGCCGAAAAGCAGGCGGTCTTTTCCGCCAGCCGACTACTCTACTAGTCAGTCAGCAAGGAGCGACAGTTTGGGCGTGGGCGAACACCCTGAGATGCTGGCAAAGTTGACAGACTGAAAATAAACGGTAAGTACGTCACAAATACATTTGCTACCTTCAAGTTGTGCTTATAGTGGCTACATCTCGGTGCATTAGTCACTTCTCTCGCACACGACGAAGCTCCCTCACCCTTCTCCCGCAAACAGGGAAGCACGCTGCAGTGTGCCGATCAATTTACATTCGCTTCACTGTGGAGAACGAGCTTCTAGATCTGCATCTTCCTTCTTCCTCATCTACCAGCAAGCCTGTGGCTTTATCCCCTTTCTTTCGCTCATACTGAACATCGCTTCTCACAGTCGCTCTACCTCTTTATTATCAACTTCGAACCCGGGAGACTTTGGGAATTGTTCTCCTCTCCCAGACCAGATCATCTTTGTCATCATTGTCAACAGATCGACATAATCTTCCTTTAACGTCGGCAGCAACAACTTCTGCCTCGACTTTCCACGCACGAACAGGCGCGTCCTTCAACTCGCGAGAACAAAAAGCTTAGAAAGAGGCAGAAAACAGGCCCAGGGTCTTTAATACCGCCACCGTGGCTACCATACACATCCAGCGCACCGTCTCCTACGCGGACGACACTAAGCTTCCCGCGGGGGCTGGCGGCACATCTGTTGCAGGGACGGGCAGCCGGAGTAGCACGTACAATAGCAGCACTATGTCGACTCAAGGCCGGAGGCGTCGTTCGTCTTCGTTGATCTACAAGGAGCCTCTTGAATCGCCAGAACAGTTGTCGGACCAAGCGGTGCTGCCAAATGTCAACGCGACCTGGGTCAACGCCAAGGGAGCCTGGATGATTCACTTCGTGCTCATCGCCGTGCTGAAGATCATCTACGATGCTCTGCCAAACGGATCGCAAGAGATCAGCTGGACCCTGACTAACGTCACCTACACTGCCTGCTCCTACCTCATGTTCCACTACGTGCGCGGTGTGCCCTTTGAGTTCAACGCGGGCGCGTTCGACAACCTGAACATGTGGGAGCAAATCGACGATGGCGATCAGTACACGCCGGCAAAGAAGTTTTTGTTGGCTGTGCCCATCGGACTATTCCTGATCAGCACACACTACACACACTACGATCTCGCCTACTTTACCGTCAACTTTGTCGCGACGTTAGCCGTTGTGATCCCGAAGCTACCGTTTGTAAGTCTCAACGGAGAGGTGTTGGCTGTGGCGGACCTTTTGCCAGGATTTTATGCTAACAGTTCCCCAGACGCACCGGCTACGCATCGGTCTCTTCTCAGAGCCGCCCGAGGAATAGGGGTAGCATCTCAAGTGGGCGAGAGGGTGGCTCAATGGCTTTAAGAGGAGGGTCCGACCATCTGACCAGGATTGGCGGCTCTTGTGGCTGGAGAATGGAGTTTGCTGATAGATTTTTCACGGACGGAATGGGGCTATGGATAGGGTGGATTTGGGAGTGGAGACGTGTGGTTTCGGTCCGCAACACAGACGCAAATCCGACTCTCGAAACCAAGGGAGATTACACAGAAGACGAAAGAGACTGAACTATCAGACACCCAGCGTGACAGACACATAAATCCGCCTTGCTGCCGAGGATCAGAGTCTGCGGGCTGCCGAGGGTCTTTCTTTTCATTGGTTCAGAGACATGAGACTTAGCAGCCAAGTAATGATACATCTTTGGCCTTCATCTTTCCACCTCCTACACTGGTCTGTCGTCCAATTATCGGCGTGCTCTCGAGACTCGAGGCTGCGGCTCAGAGAAGCAATGCAGCTGCAAGTAATGGTCAAATTAAATACAGAGCTTGGAGCTCACTCGGATCGTCCTCCCACCGATCCAAAAATATGTCTACCGCCTTCCATGAGCGAACGGATGTTTAGCCGCTCTGCCCCCTCTCCCTCCCCTTCCACCACCACCTCTACCACCTCCCCTCCCTCCTCTCGGCGGGATCGAAAACCCACCACCTCCCCTCCCACCTCCTCTTCCACCGCCACCGCCCCCACCATTCCTCTGCTGCTGCAGCGGCGGCGGAGGAGGAGGAGGCAACGGATGCCTCTCCGGCGCGCCCTGCTGCGTCATCCTGCCCGCGGCATCCACGCCCGCTATCCTGATCGTCCCGCTCTGCGCCACCCTCGACCTCACATGCCTCTCTCCATCCCTATTCCGGTTCCGGTGCCTGAAAACGCCATCATCCAGGTCGTCTTCGCGGTCATACGCCGCCTGGGCCGCGCGACGCTGAGCGTCTCGCTTGCGCTTGATCGCGCCGCCTGATGAGATGTTGCCGTCCGGGCCGCGGACTAAGCCGGGCCCCTCAGCGTCTAGCGGGATGAAGCCGTCTTCTTCTTCATCTTCTGAGCTTTCTTCGCCGTCTTCAACGTCGCAGCCTTCGTCGGTGCAGGCGGGGATGATCCCGCCGGCGAGGGTGCGCGAGCTCCACGAGCTGGTGCCGGGCGCTTTGTCCGGCCGTCGGGAGGGGCAGTCGTTGCCCAGGTGGCCGCCCTCGCCGCATTCGTAGCAGAAGCGCTGGACGCGCAGCGGCGGGAGTGCGCGCTCAGGTGGCCAGGCGCTGGTGCGCCATAGGGATTCGCACTCCGTGTTCTTGTGCCCGAGGGATTTGCAGGTGCTGCATTTCGAGTAGTTGGCGGAGTTTGGGGTTGGCGTGCTGACGGTGGCTTCGGGCGTGTAGGGCGTTGGGTGGGAGGCGCAGGAGGAGGGGGAGGAGGGTGCTCGGTTGATGGGAACGCCGCAGTTGCGGCATGGGGTGCTGGGGCATGAGTAGGACAGGTGGCCCTGGGTCCCGCATGTGGGACATCGGACGGGCGTGGAGAGCGGGAGTGAGTTGACATCTCGACCGATGTGATAGTACCGTAACTGGTGCTGAAGGTCGGCGTCGGAGATGTCGGCTAAGGTGAGGGAGTTGGCCGATGTGGCGAGGTCGACGACGGTGATGTCCATGGGAGGCTCGTATGCCGTTTCTTGAGAAGTATGTTGTTGTTGTTGCTGCTCTGGAGCTTGATCGTGGAATTGTGATTGGGCTTGTTGATTGTTTTGGTTCAGATTTTCTGAGTCGCCGCTGACCGCTGTTTGACCGGAGATGAACACCTGCTGAAGGTAGAGTGTGCTTTCTCGTGATGCAGCAGCGATATCCGCGTGCTTGGAGCCTCCGAAAGCTAACCAGTCATCCAGCGGGCCTTTCCACACGCGTAGCGGAGATTCCCTAGATGAAGATCCGTTAGGCACTGGCTGCGCAAAGTATGAGCCGTCAGCATTCATGACGGCCGCGCCTACGTCACCCGCGCCCAGCCCCAAGCCAGGCGTTACCGGCTCGCCCGACTCCGAGACCTCTCCGCTTTCAGGCTCCGACGCGGGCTCGTACGAGTCTCCCCCTTGCGCATGTCCAAGGTCTTCAGCAGCAGGAATTTCTTCGAGATTGATCATGACCTCGCCGTCGTCTTCTTCGTCCAGGGTGCTTTCAATCTCACCCTCCTCGTCGCTGCTGGTGTCCGTTCCTCCCTGATCGGAGTACCTTTGCCGAGGTTGCTGGGCAGGCTCAAGACCTTCTGAACCAAGCTGAGCAGCCTCGTCTGGATCCCAGTATCGTACCTCACCGTCTTCGTTGTAGCTACCGCTGGCGTTCATCGGCACTTGAGCGGAGTGTTGCGAATGAGACTGAAGCGCAGGCTCGAGTCCCTCCGAGCCGAGCTGTGAAGCTGCATCAGCGTCCCAGCCTTGCACTTCGCCCTCCTGCGCCTCAGTAGCATCATGACTTTGCTGCAGACTAGGAAGCTCCTGCCGCTGCTCCTGCCGCCCCTGCTGCTCCTGCCTCCTCTGACCGAGCCGTGGTCCGCCACCAAGCCCGGTCCTGATCTGAGATTTGACGCCACGATTCCAGCCTGTGAACTGAGCGGGTGATTCCTCCTGAACCTGTTCTTCATCCTGACTCTGCTCTGTTTGCGGCGAGTCCTGGCTTGATGGGCTCGACATCTGAGTACGGAAAAGTTCTTGAAATTGCTGCATGATTGCGCTATGTTACAGATGAAAGTACAAGATTTCGGGGCTCGAGTCAGGCACAACAGTAGGAGAGATCAGTCAACTTGGTCGCATGGAAGAGCTCGTGGCATTGGACTTGGAAAATATCCAGCAACTCGACATGGCTATATCAGTCCAGCACAGCACAGCGTAACTGCTCCTCTCTGGTGACGCGACTGCTTGGCGCATCAAACTGACTCGCGAAAGTGATGAATGATGCAGGCTGTCGGATTGAGCTCCGACCGCCGTGCAGATAATCCCAGCCGGAAACCGCCAACTCATGAGCCAATCATGGAGTGAAGTTGGCCACTATTCACTTTGGTCTCCCGGATGATGAGCCACTCTCAATCTCCAAAGGTTATTCAGGTGCCGAGAGATCTGTCTACGAAGGTGCAATTATCTTACTACTTAACGGCTCGGTAGGAATTCATGTATCTGCTATGGGGTTGTTGAACTTGCTTGGACGTTGTGATTTAAGCAAGAGAACGAGATCATGTCCCTCCAAATGATATCAAAATATCTTTAAACTGTTTGTTGCGGATTACCGCGCATTGCTGTGTAATGGAGCATATACGTAGCTAAGCCCGAACGTCTTTGTTTGTTCTTGACGTCGTCATCCTATCTTGGAATAGTCAGGCATTGAGCAAGTCTTGATGAAATAAGCTGAAGAATTGATATCCCTCAACTTAATTGCCTTCAGGCTGTACGTGTACTCAAGGAACCCTGTCCACTATTCCAAAGCGGTACTGAGCCCGGCATATCGAAGCCGCCTTATCTTTGAGTCGAGCTACTATATCGCCATGAAAAGATCGAAGGCTTAAGTTGAAGACCGAGGAACGCATTTGCCAGACGCATACGTATGCCCAAATCTTGAAGGTGGGTTCTTTAGGCACCGAAGAAGACCAGTTCTACAAAGTTACTTAAGGCTATTGCATTTTTCGAATCGACGAATATCGCCTCATGTACATGCACCGTTGTCGAATACAGGATTGCATAACTTTAGGTAAGTGTAACTCACGAAGAGACTAGCCAACATGACAGGTATGTCAGATCGGCATGTCATGTGGGCGTGCATATAATAACCCGTGGTGTCTATCGACATTTGAAAACACACTTGCTCAAGCTATGCTGACTTCAAACATCAACGATGCGTTCGCCTCACATGACAGTACACGCAGCCACTGCAATACCGGTCAAGAGACCAACTTCAATGGCCTCGGCTCGTCGCCTTTTCTTGTTTTCCTCATCAAACCGCCTAAGAGCATGATCAAGCTCAGCGACCGTCATCACTAGATCGTCAGGTGGCGGTATCGTCGCTCCCGTCTTCGGTCCCCACTTGTATGGATGACATTCCATTCCACATTTCTTGAGAGCAGCCTGGAGTCGAGGCTCAAAGCTCGCATCCACATGATAGTGGGCCTCGCCGGAGAATGTAAGCATGAAGAAGTCTTTCGCATTGCATGGATTCAAGGCCAGAAACTGTATCAGCTGTTAATTTTTCGAACGTTGTGGACTTGTTAACAGGTAGGTAAGCGTAGGTGCATGAGCGTGGAGTGAACTAGAGATTCTTTTTAGAAGAGATGAGTGGACATACCACGACACCAACAGAACCGGCCAATTTTTTTAGCACGCTCGCCCATCCATTTGAGTTCTGGGTAACATATCTGTGAGAGATTTGTGTGCCGGCCGCTCCTTTGCAATAATAATCACGATTGTTTCCAAGTGATACGCTATCATTCAGGTCAAACTGGTTAAGACATTTAGAGATAGCCGTGTCGCCTTCGACGATGAATTTCGGTTTCGTAGTAGAACAGGCAGCATATCTATCTCCGGACCCGAATGAGATGCTGATTGGACCGGCATCCTTTGCAATCATTGCTGTTATCCACCTGTCGAGCTTCGGATAATTCCGAGATAGAGACGAAGACCTGTCTTCATAGATATTGTCAAGACCGTTACAAGATCGTGTCATTGGAAGTCAAGCTGCAGCTTTTGGCGAGCTGAAGTCTAGAGGCGGATTGTAGGGCTTGTACGAGCATGCGAGGAATCACTCACATTGGCATTTCCTGCTGTCTGTCTCTTCGAAATGAATCCACGCCGCACCGTCCTTGCCAGCTGAAGCAGAGAATATGCGTTTGATGGAAGATTCCTCGATGATATTTGCAAACTGAACGGGCATGTTGCTGTCGGTCATTAGAGCTGTTTCCGCAATAATCCAAGCATTTTGAATTTGATGCTTACTACAGCAGATCTTCAGGACTCTTGAAGAGGTACTGCCCGTTTTCACGGCCAAAGCAGAAGAAAACATCGCTCGGGTCGGCTTTCGCGATCTTTGGTTTGTCGTCTGATTGTGATGTCTTCTCGTCATGCGCTGGTTGCGACGGCGACTTCGATGACGACTCTGGCGAATGTTGCGAATCTGCTGCTGATGCTGGTACTGATGAGATTTCCTTCGTGTCTGGATGGCTCACCGATTGTTGTGTGCTGGGAGGTTTCTCTGTTGTTTCCAAGGCTGTACTCGGACCCACCACGAGCGTTGCCTCAGGCTTTGAAGAGCCTCCTGTGTCAGACATGGTCACAACCTCAGAGTTTGTCCTTCAGCAAGGTGATTTTCAAAGCCATTGGCATGAAGAAACGTTAATACAATATTGTGCATTTGTCGAATTATGGGTGGCTGCCCGCTATTTGCCTTGACCATCGCGCCTTGTCCTCAGCCTCGTTGTGAAGCGCAGTCCGCAGACAGTAGCACAAGGCTGTGCGACACCTTGCAGCCATTGCCCACCGTTCATTAGGCCCTTTTCTTGCTCGTAGCTGCTGTTGTACTTGACCGAGTCTAGCAAGTTCGCCGAGGTTAGGCATAGCTCAATACTCCTGTCGAACAGATCTCAGGTGCACCGCAGTTGTTCAATGCAATGAAGATCAAATCGCTTGAATCTGCGCAATTTACATCAAGAAGCTGGCACTTATTCGTTGTCGCATTCATTCTATGCTCTCCGAGTTTAGAGTGAGCCACCTAAAGTTTGAAAGTCGATGCCGTACTTCGCTTGCTTAGCATGTTATGATAAGCCTCCGTCGCTGAGGCCTGCGTTCTGTTCATGATCTGTACTCCGGGCCACATTTGATCACTGGTTCAAGACTCGGACTATACATGGTGACCGGACTACCTAAACCGAAAGCGACCATCGAACCTCGTTTCGACATCAGAAGTAAGTCATATCAGGCAGTCACCCGGTCAGCTCAAGCAAAGCTCAGCTCCTGATTTCTAGTTACAGCGAGGAAGGTCAAAGACCAAAGCTGCCGAATGTCGGATTCTGTCGGGCTTGTGCCTGGCGGGGGCGGTAGGTCACCAAGCTCGACAAACCTGAACTCGCCATTCTCGTATTGCCAGCTCCATACCTCCTCACTCAGGTGCTCTTCGTTCTTCTCGATCACGTCCCAGAGCTTGTTGTACGCCGTGAGTACATTATCGTACACGGCTTGATCTTTACAAAAGTCTGGCGAAGATTTCTGCCTATCGCTCGTCGAGATATTGCCACATCTTAAAAGTTGTACTTCGAATCCCTTGGCTATCATAGCCATCGGCCAGCTCCACACGACAGTGCCATGATAGGCACTCGTGGTCCAGTTGGCAGCGTAGACAGGGTCCCCACCATAGGCAGGATTTGCTACGAGAAGACCAACGTCTGTCAAAAGACCGGTAGGAAAAGTGCGTGCAACGTTTAGAGCACTCTGATTCAAGAATGCGGTTAGTTGAGTCTGGTATGTAGCTGCTCTGCTACTGTTGGATGACAGATCAGCATTGCTGCCATCAAGGAGAAACAGCCGGAAACAGTCATCCGTATTCATGACCTGAACCTGCTCGAGTGCATCATATCCATCCAGAGCAACCGCGTGGAAAGTCACATTACCGACATCACCTTGGGAGACAGACTCTGCATCGTCAGAGCCGCCGAAATCGCTCTGCTGCTTGTATGCTTCAAGTCTGCTACGAGCCTCGTCGACAGGCAAAGTCACACGGAAGAAGTCGAGAGTATTATCTTCCCAGACTGCTGCATATTCCTGCGCAGTCGTTGACCATTCCTTATGCTTTTGGCCGTACACGCCTGCACTTGAGAGTGCAGAGATGGCATACAGCGCAGCCGGCATGAGAGCCGTGTTTACATCGTACGGAATGCGGCCACCGCCAATCCCATACGTGCTATCCCTCCACTCGCCTACGATCTGGTCAGGCTTCAGGCGTGCAAGGTTTTCTTTTGTTCTTTTTGTCTGATCACTGGCGAAACGAGCTGCTATGTCGACGATCTTCTCTGCATTTTGAACTGCCAAATCGCTCCAGGTGAGGTTCTTGTTTGCTGGGTTGGTGGCACCTGCCGGTGTGCTGAGCACTGCGTTGGCACGACCGAGACCCGAGCCAGTAGCATTGCCATTGACGGTAGCATCGAAATCTTGAAGGAAGTAGCGCTGCATTAGCACAGGCAAGTAATAGTCAACGTCAATCATGGGGTATGTGTAGAGCGGGTCGTTGCTGGTGATGTTCATTTGTTGATTGAGATATGTCGCATAGTCACCGAGTGTCTCTTCGTGACAGACACTGCCATCTGTGCGATTGATTCGCTCTAGGACCGCACCGATTACGGCCTCCATTGCAGACCCTTCACCATAGCTCAGGACAGGCTGCAGGAGCAACGCTGCAATCATTGAGTCCCGGCCGAAATATGTCAGGAAGCGCCATGTACCCGCGAGCAGCTTTTCAGTGTACGAAAGAAACGACAGAGAGGTCGTAGAGTCCGGCTGCTGTGATATGAGCTGCTGATGAGAACTATCGAGCACTTGCGATGCTTCGAGCTGTTGCAGTTGAGGAAAATCATAAGCTGTCCAAAACAGATATGACCCCTCATCAAACAGCACCGTCTTGTTGTCTATCGTAAGTGAGCTTCCCTCGCTAACAGGAGCAAAACTAAGCCATGTTGATGTGACATTATCGAGCCATAGGCGGTGCATGATCACTGCACCACTCTGCTCATTCTCAAACAGGATAGCATCTTGTATCTTGGGAACAAGCAATGAGGGTCCTTCTGTGAAATCTCGTATCGTTCGAACACTGCCTAGAATGGGGACCGTGAGTTTGGCGGACGAATTAAAATGGAGAAGTCCTGAAACGCCGACAGCTGGATTGCTTGATATGCCTCCGCTTGCGTTAGACGGGATGTATACTTCACTCAAATTGCGGCCATCCCTCTCCACTAGTTCGATGCTCAGGCTGCCATTCTGTCCGTGCTGCGGCTCCCAAAATGCAGCAGTTCCACTGTTCCCACCGGGAAAGGCAGCTATCAGTCTCGGGCCGATGATGGTCAAGTTGCTTGAGGTCAATGGCGATGTTATGACAACATGGGTCGCAACATGACATGTCGATAGGAAAAAATTGGCATATGGAGGACTTGAAAGGTATTGCACATTCTCTGGCGTGGCTGGCGAACAGGGTGGGGGAGAGTTTCCAGGTACAGCAGGCACGCCTGAAGCCGATGTTCCCGCAGGAGATGAGCTTGAGGTTGGTGAAGCAAGATTTGTGATAGTGTATCTGGCTGCATCAGCCTTGACTTGGTCCAGTACTCCATTTGAGCAAATGTATTCTGAAGGTAAGAAACAGTCATTGCCACAGCGTTGTGTAGCAACGCCTGCAATCACTGGACAGAGGAAGCTTCCGTCAAAGCAGCTATACTTGGTGAAACGTCAGTATCCGGACGGCTTCGTATCAAGTCGTGTCGTCCTTTGCCATACCTTTGCGGGATGAAAGAAAGCTTCACCACACGGCTTAAGATCGAGGTCTACAGGATTTGTAGCCAAAGTCAAACTTGCTAATGCTAATAGTAAGGTTTTCTGTCGGTACATGATTGCAATATGCAGATTTAAGAAGTGCATGTCAGACACAAATGAATGAACCTGATGTATTCAGCCATCTTGTAGACATGGACGTAACAATCGGCATGCGTCTGCCAAGATCAGCTATTCAACATTGTAACTTTCAACTGGTCGTTTGAGAAGTCTGGCATCATTTAGCGCGACTTGTTCCAGCCTCGTACGTATGATTCCCGCTTGTGGCGTGCGGAGAAGAACAAGGACTGGGGTGGAGTTGCGGGAAAGCCCCTCCGTTTCCCAATAATTACAGGTCATAGGTAAAGTCAGTATTGAATCGAGCAACTTTTAGTCTGGAAGTCACTTGAATAGAGCTGGTGATCCGACAGAAAATTACATATCCGTGTAGACGAGTATACGGATAGGTCTGAAGTAGCCGTTATCTAAATGACAATTTTCGAGAATGATCACACAGAGAATTATGACTTGACACATCTATCGAGGCAAGGAGCTTCTGCTACTTATTTCATTATTTGCCTTGTTTGACACACCTTGCTGCGGTCTTTGCACGTTTCTTTGCACTGTATACTCAAGGCAGTGAGAGTCACTCAAAAAGTATCTTTGTATGCGGGATAAAACAATATATATCAAAATGTGAATACGCTTGCCGCAAGTCTGTTTTCTAAGCTTTGGTTGGAAGAATTCTAGTAAGCTCCACTC
Source organism: Erythroxylum anguifugum (assembly GCA_027478595.1). Classification (NCBI taxonomy): domain Eukaryota; kingdom Viridiplantae; phylum Streptophyta; class Magnoliopsida; order Malpighiales; family Erythroxylaceae; genus Erythroxylum; species Erythroxylum anguifugum. The sequence continues at coordinate 179,158 of JANIPN010072669.1, forward strand.
GAAAGGCATTACTGCCTTGCAGACTTATGCGAGCTACACTTTACTTGCTCATTAGTGCATATCATCGAGATCACAGTTTGACGCATCCGTGCGCGAGATCTGGCGAGTCGTAGTGTTCGAGGTCAAAAGTCTTGATGTTGAACAAGTTGAGGCTGATGTCGTTGTGAGCATCGATCTTCCAGCCAGCGCCGTTGTTGCAGCCGGAGATAGCGGTGGAGTTGCCGTTATTACCACCTGCCAACGCGACTGTGCCGGAGATGCTGGGCGTCTCAGTCAGGGCGATCTCCTTGTCAAAATCGATACCCTTGATCTTAATGCCGAGGTGAAGGCCGATTGGCAGACCAAGGGTCACCGTCGCCGACAGCTGGCCTTCGTACTTGACTGGAGTCGAAGACCACTGCGGCTTGAATGGAGTGACAGAGGACCCGCTGTTGTTGCTGGAGGACTGGGATGCATCACTGCCATTGTCGATGATATCCAAAGTGCCCGTGAAGCCAGAAGGTGCGGTCATGCTGGTTCCCATCAACAAGGAGCCAGTGGCGTCAATCTCGAGCCCAGCACTCGCATCGACCGTCACCCACGCGCCAACATCGACCAGTCCGTCAAGAGAGAAGCCGAGATCCGGGATCGCCTCGTTCAGTAGCTGGATATCCTTGGTGATGGACCATTTGGCGCCTGCGACGAGCCCAAGCTGCATCTCGGCGTTGATATCAGTAGCCGTGACCTCAGCAGTCAGGATCTCCGGCTTAACGCTGTGCCAGCTCCACTTCGCATGGCCAAGCACCACAACATGGCTGTGGAAGCTGCAGTCAACACAGTAGACGCTGACAGTACCGCTCGTAGTTCCGCCACCTAGACTGCCGAGCGTGCTGTTTTTAGGTGCTGTGACCTGCTCGGTGAACAGGAGCGCAGCCTCGCCCCAAGGAGAAGCGGCATTGGTCGGCGCAGCGATATTGATGTCGGCTGTTTTGGTGATATCTTTGTCGAGACGCTTCGAAATCTCAACACCGCCACGGTTAGCACGTTTCTGAGCCACCTCAGTGGTGTTGGCGTCAGAGTCTGGGTGGTATGTTCCCCAGAAAAGCTCAACTTCGTCAAGAGCATTTTCAATGGCAAGCTCCTGCTTGATGGTAGCGAGGATGGAGTTGCTGCCATTCTGTGGTTTGACATTGTCAACAAGCCAGAAGGTGCGCTGGTTAGTGGCGTTGCCGCAGCCGCTGGTGTATGTGACCAGAACGAAGTCATCACTCGAGGGCCACGCTTTGACGGCATAGTTGAATGGCTCTGGGCCAGTGAAGTCGACCAGAATTCCGTTGGGGCTGCAGCTGACAGACTTGACGAGGTTGGTGTGGTTGAGCACCACTGCCTGGTACTGGAAAGTAGCGGAGACATTCGCGAACAGATGCTGCAGGGTGGGGTCTGGTGAAGATCAGCCGACATGTCCCTCTCGCAATGAGTACACGCTCAACATACCAGCTGTTCCATTCACTGAATAGTACAGGTTCGAGCTGTTTGTAGGCGCCAGGCTGTTGATGTCGGAAAGATCCTGACTCCAGTGAACTGCGGGAAGCAGCTTCGGACCAGAGACAAAGGAAGAGGTCGCAGTTGGAGCAGCAGCCGTCACAGCGCCCCCAGCAGCGGCGGCTGTTGCACTGGCATCTCGCTGAGCGAAGGGAGAAGCGAAAGCGGTCCCCACCAAAGGCAGGGCGAAAAGCAAATGCTGCATGTTAAAATACATTTTTGAAGAAACGAATGCGGTAAACTGGTTGAATGAATGAAAGAAGAAGAATATGAAGATATGCTCCACAGAGCTGAAATGAATGTGTTGAAAGAATGTAATGGTTTGAACTGTAGAAGAAGCTATACAGAACGGGGAGGCGACACATCTATATATTCCAACGTTTGCACGAGCCAGATGGAGCATCAACCATTGTCGATTAAGATCCACATGTGGATACCTATTGAGAGCTAGTACGACGAACGTGAGACTCCGGCATCAGAGCCGCCTATCTCGTGAGAAACCTCGAGGAATGCAGCAAACCTCAGCTCGAAAGTGGACAGTCTCAGACTGGCGTGTGGTGGTATCCTCAGACATTCCGGAACATCATCACCCATGCAGATACGAATCGGGCGCCGGTAATATCCATCATCATATCAAGTAGACATCGGCTCTTACTCGAGCTTGGCTGCGATAGGAAAGCGATGAACATGTTATGGCCTGACTAACTGGCATCGTTGGGCCGTTAATGCACAGGTGAAACACCATTGCCCACCCTCCATCTTAAAGATCAAGGGTTGCAGATGAGTTTGTAAGGAGGCGGACTTACGAAAAGGCCAAGGGTCGAAACTCCGCGTTGCCGATCAGATCTGAGAAAAAGCCGGAGTCGAGCGCCGACAGCCGGAGCTTGAAACTCCGCTACTGCGGACTGCCCCGTGCTTGATTACAAGGAGCAAAAGCGAGGACAAGAAAAGAATAGGTAAATATTCCAAAGAGCTGGGTATGGTGTCATCTGGTTCGAGCTTCTGCGCCTCTCAGCTGCATCAGAAAACGAGGAGGCGTTTTTGCACGTTCGCCAAGTGGCCTGCTGGTCAATAAAGATGCCAATGTTAGCAATTGACGGTTCTTCCATTAAAGAAGATCGTCAGTGTTCGTCGTGATGCGAAATTCCAGGTCGCAGCTCGCGCAGCCTGCAGTGCCTGTCCGCAATATCCGAAGCGTCGTCCTGGGCGATATCTCGTTCAAGACATGGTATCCATCGTTCTATCCTGAAGCCCTAGTCGGCAAGGAGCTCGAGACGTTGTTCATCTGCAAGTCATGTTTCGCCTACGCGAATGACGTCCACGCCTATCTTGGTCACTGCGTAGGTGCTGCTGCTTTTCCTTTCGCATAGCCCTTCCACTTCCTTGTTAGCTTGTCATGTGGCGAGCCTTGTTCGATTGATGTGCGTGTCAATGCCTTTTAGAAGATGAGACGAGACGATGCCTTGCCAATCTTAGCTCGAGTTCAAGCTACGTTTATCCCGCTGCAGGGAAAAGTACCGTTGATGCAGTGACACTGACGAGGTTCCACAAATAGCAAGTCTGTCCCCTAGCCGAATCACCACCCGGCAGACTCATCTACACCAAGGATGACATTTCAATTTACGAGATTGACGGCGAAGAGGAGAAGCTGTTTGCACAGAACCTCTCGCTCTTCGCCAAGCTGTTCCTCGACAACAAGTCGGTCTTTTTCGACGTTGTCGGCTTCCACTACTACCTGTTGACTACTTCGCTACCTCCCATCGGGAACACAGCCGATCCTGCGTCCGTGCCTGATGGGCCAGACAAATCTCACCTCCCTTCAGCAAATACCCTAAGCTCACATGCTCCTTCACAGCAGCAGATTGTCGGTTTCTTCAGCAAGGAAAAGCTATCTTGGGATCTGAACAACTTGGCCTGCATCCTTGTCTTCCCTCCATGGCAGCGCCGCCGTCTCGGCAAGATCCTGATGGGCTGCTCCTACTCGCTGGGAGCACGTGAAGGCCGGATAGGTGGGCCAGAGAAGCCGCTCAGCGAGCTTGGACGACGAGGATACTTGACTTTCTGGCAAGCGCGTGTTGCTGCGGCGATCCTAGGTGATGATGCCAAGGAGCTTGAAACCACCAGTACTATTCCGGTACCCTCTACACCAACAGAGGTGGTGACAGTAGCTTCTAGTGCTTCATCTCGACCGAAAAGACGAGCCGGACCGACGAGCAAAGCTGCCGCTGCTGCTGCTGCTGCTGCTGCCATCCAGAATTCTACTCCTGCCAAGAAGAAGAAGAAAGGCGCCGCTGGTCACTCAACTGCGACGATGGAAGTGGCTGAGCTGGCTGAACGGTGTGATATGGTGGTAGATGATGTGATCACTGCTCTCCGTGAGATGGCGCTTTGTGAGCGAAAGAAGAATGGCGATGTTATCGTGAATAAGGCGAAAGTCAAGGATTGGGCCGTCAGGACGAGGGCTGACCTCAGACCACCGATTGATGAAAAAGCGTTTATCTGGGGGGACGAAGATGATGACGAAGAGGAGGGCGAGGAAGGAGAGAACGGAGAAGAGCGGGAAGACGGCTCGGAGATGGACGAAAGATGATGTATTCCCTCGCTCGCGAATAGCTTGTGGAATGATATGTATTAATGTTCTTGCATGATATAGTAGCATTGTGTATACTGTACAATGGCAAGAGAGGATCTTGGCAACTCTGTATTCTTGTCAGCCAAGTTTGACTATCCACCTCTCAAGTCCTTTGCCACCTAAATCGTCAATTCGTCCAGACAACGTCAGCCTCAGCCCTTATTTGCCGCCTGCTCCTCCTGCTGCAGCCTTTCCACCAGCTTTATCCTCAGATGATCACTCAACCCGAGGATCCCGTCCGGCGTGATGAGCCTGTATGTGCCGGACTGCTGATACCTCCCGTGTCCATCTACGAATTGTCCTGCACCATCGACTTCCAGACTACCGAAGATGTCTTCGGGGTCTGGAATTCGGCCAAAATCCGGCGGCCGGCGGGCATCCCACACATGCACATAACCTCCACGCCCTGCGCCTCCGGCACCTCCTTGGGCACTAGCTCCGCCTGCTCCGTCGCCACCTGTGCCTCCGCCGCCACCGCTACCCGATGCGTTTCGTCTGCGTCTGGGAACCTGTTTGACGCCACCAGGACCAAAGAAGGCTCCACCAGAGCCGAGAGAGGAGCCAGCAGTGCTAGCGTAGGCTTGTGCCGATCCAATCACTACAGGGTCAGTGCATGCGTGCTCGGCGATGACTGACTGAATGATTGAGAGAATTCTGGGGTTTGCGGTGAAGGAAGATGGCGTTGGTGGAAGCTCAGAAGTGCTGCCTAGGGTGATTGAAGGATTGGCGGGATTTGTGGGAAGTAGGGAGAGGATGTGGTTTGATAGCGAACGCTCGTCTGGTAAGATATACTACAGGTATTAACATGGTCAGCATAACTTCGTAGGGAATGACTCGAGGGTTGTGAAGTTTGGACGGTCGGTCAAATCTGGTGACAGTTGGCCATTACAGGAAGTAAGAAAAGCTCTTTAGGTGGTGTGGTCTGCATTGGAATAACGAGCATCATGATACTTGGATGAGAACCTGGTGCTAGGCCATCCCATCTCTGTTTATATTAAGAAAATTTGTATTTCGCGATGTACAGTGTTTGAACATGGACTCCCTGCTCAAATGACTAGCAGAGTTGGGCAAGAAGTGAAGAATAGTATGACAAGCTAGTCAGGTTTCTCACGGTAGGCAAACTAAAGATTGAATACTCACAATGTATGGGTTACACGAGTTGCTGGCGAGTGTGGATTGCCACCTTCGTGATTGACCAAGCAGCCTCAGAACGGGCGGCTGCAGCGTATACATGCGTAATGCTGCATGACAGCTTCTAGCTGTTGACATGATGCAAAATTTGAGGCGTTGCAAAGCGTGCTCAGAAGCTTGTAGACCGCGAACGTGCCGAGGTCATTCTGGGCAGAGCAAAAGTTATGATGCAGCTTCGTCTGCGCTATGGGCAACGGAGTAGAGTCCGACGAAAAGCGATGACGCCAGATTGAATTCATGGGGCATACCAGATTGGATGGATCTCGTTGTCCTCGCCTTTGACTGAAACTAAAGACTGTACTTGTAATCACCTCGCTTGATTGAATCGATTGAGCATGTCTAGGTATGAGTATTAATTACTGTTAGCTACAGACCTCTAGCAATTGTAGTTAGCTGTATCTGTATCAGTAATGGCGGAACGCGTTCCTGGCCTACGGGTCTGCTGGGCCCGTACCGTACGCGGATGGAGAACCAAGGTATTCTGGGCGGGGGCCGCTCCAAAAATCTCGGCTGCTATGGGCATATTCGCCACCAGCCTTGATATACGCCCATACGTGTTCTTCGAATTGCTGGCATATGTGCTATTGATGTTCTGATAGTTTACCATTGAAAAGGCCCGATCCTCACCTGTCGCAAGCATGCAGGCCCTCTGTCTTATATTCAGCCCTTCAGCCACCAGATGCCAGTAATGCCGGCTGAAGAAAAAGGAACAGCTACACTGGATATCGAAAACACTCTGCCTACAACAGATAGCCGATCAAAGTTTTGTACATCTCGACTCAACTGCTAGATCGACTAGCACGATTCTATATATGACTGTTCGAAGTCGAACAGAACAGATGACCTGTGTAACCAAGCTCTGCAGGGGTGGGGCCGGGATTAGCCGTCTTCTAAGAACCGTGGTTTCAAACTGAGCCCAGCCTTCTCCTGTTGCCTACGCTTTCAATTGTCGACGTTAAATTCATGACATCTCTGAGGTACTATTGCAGGTACACATTGGTTGTATTTTAAGCTCTTTTCTTTCCGGATTATGTCCATCGTCACGCAAAAGCCAAAACAACTGTGCGGTTTGAGCTGAGCAAGTGCCAGCGCGAGTCCACCACTCTCAAGGCTAACACATCTTGCGTGCCAAGCTATACACTTGAAGAGATGAGGACGAGATCAAGCATCCAGGCTACCGCCAGTGTGATTTCAATATGTGGCGGCCTCAACATGGATCTTGTGTATGAATGCGATCGCATGCCTGAGCTGACCGAGAGCCTCGATGCGAACAGCCTCGAGTATTACCCTGGCGGCAAGGGGGCAAATACCGCCATCGCCACCTACCGCGCCTCACACATCAAGTCAGCCTCAGCCTCTGACCCGCTCTTCTCCCCTTCCTCACAACGTCAGCGAAGAGGATCGCTGACAAGCAATGCTGCTGCTGCGACCGCTAGCACCGCCAAAATCAGCAGCAACGCTGGTATCGGGGATGGTAGGGATGATGTGAAAATCTTTATGAACGGCGCTGTGGGAGCCGACGATTTTGGAAAGCAGTTACGTACCAAGCTGGAGGAACATGGAATTGACGTGACGGGTCTACAATCGGTTGAGGGCAAGCGGACGGGAACCTGCACGGTCTTCGTGGAGAAGGAGCACGGTGATAGCAGGAACATAGGATACCAGGGAGCGAACCTAGACTGGGCTCCCACTAGCGATGAGAGTGTCGCTTGCCTCGCTAATGGGATTTTACCTACTTTGCTAGTGATGCATCTCGGCATTGAAACGCCTCTGGTCGAGAAGACGCTCCAACTTGCGGCGAAGCAAGGGGTTGACACGCTGCTGAATCCAAGTCCCGCTAACTACGTCGTTTCCGGTGTGTATCGGGGTCTAACGCATCTGATATTCAACGAAACAGAGTGTGCTTTTCTCATGGGACGCAAGGCGATTGACGCGAGCAATGAGAGCACATGGAAATCGGCGGTGAAACGTTTTGTGGACGACGGAGTTCAGAACGTCGTGCTGACGTTAGGTCAAAAAGGTGCTTACTACGGTACGCGTGAGGGCCGATATGGACTGATTCCAGCGGAGACGGGAATCGTGGTAGTCGATCCAACCGGAGCCGGGTGAGTAATGAGGAACCATTTTCTTTGGTCACCATCTACCAATCTTCTTCACTTCAGCACTGATCAGTTTTGGTTCACGAAATATCGACTTCCCGAGAGCCTAATCATAACCATTCTCTTCTACGTCTCCACTGCTTAGTCGCTCAGAGTCTCTACGATTCGCGTCAATCTTTGTCAATCCCATTTCCTGAGTATAAGTACACTAATCGCTAACTGCTTTATGCTAGCGACACCTTCGTTGGAGTCTACGCAGTCGAATATGTCCGTCAGAAAGCAGAAGACAGATGGGACATTGAAGAGGCGATACGACGAGCTAGCAAGGCGGCAAGTCGGACCATTGAGCGGCTGGGCGCGCAGGAGGCGATCCCCTGGTCGGACGAGATCGACGAGCTAGGCAGGTCAGGATCGGTGATCATGCTTGACAAGGGCGCGTGAAATGTTGGCTCTTTTGTTGCTTAGGCATCTGAAGAATACTGTTCAGTATCGGGCGTTGGAAGGCTCATGGAACACGGCATAGAATGAATAGCTGTTTTGCGGGGTTATCGGCGTCGTTTTGGACGGCGATGGTTGATATACCGAACAGCTACAGGAATGTAGTTTAGCTGATGTCAGATGTTTGTTTGTGTATTGCAACAATGAACCCTAGAAGATAGCCTTATTTGCGCATACAGACAGATACCATTCTGTTCCACTTGGTACGATCATAAGTGACGTGGGTCAGGACACCAGTCAGCCAAGCGTTCGTTCAAAAGTACGGTGAAACTTTGAAAAGAATCGTATCTCATGCTCGCGCCTAAAAATTGCAGACTTAGGTATCGTAAATTCATCAAGATCTTGAATGCCCATGAAGTTGTTTCAGGTATTCCAATCCGTCAAGTGAATGAACACATCTGGCCCCGATCAAGTGGGCTGCCTGCAGCCAGCGAGCTCGAGTCGGTTATCTGTATGGGTCCATACCCGACACGCTACCCAGAAAGCTGTTCTAAAGCCTCAATTTCCGTCCAAATGCTCCAGACTCCATATATTCGAGTGACAAGGCCACCAAGCTATTCGGTCTCTTAGATATTAGTTATGACAGCTCTCAATCGCGAGACTATTTTGAACGTAGAGCTCACAAGCTGAACGCTCCTCGCGACAGCTCTTTTACCGCTCATGAGTCAGGAGAAAAGAAGTAACTCTTGTCTTGCAGCTTGATGACCTCGATCGAGTGTGACGCGGTTGGCCGGTCTTCCGGGTCGTTTGCAATCATCGTGATGACGTGATTGGCGAGCTGTCTCTCCTTCGGCCCAAGCTTGCTCTTTCGCTGCGTGATCCACCTGTTCACTCCCTCCAGATTACGGCGAAAGGCTGATCCGTCTGTGACCTGACGATAGTCGCGATACATGTCCAGTGATTCCTTTGACTGCACTGTCAGCATCTCTGAGAAGACGCAACCGAGCGAGAAAATGTCAGCCGGCTGACCACGCGGAACCTGAGGTGTCACCTCTGGCGCACGATACTCGGCTGTTCCAAACTCGGAGAAGATCGATGACCTGGACGTGGACGCCACTGTGAAGTCTTTGGCGATTCCAAAGTCTGCGAGCAGCACATTATGGACCTCTCGCCCATTCATGTCGCTCTCTATCTTGATCAGTATATTCGACGGCTTGATATCGCGATGCATGATCCCTTTCCTGTGCGCGTATGCGATAGCTTCCAGCAAACAACCGTACCAAAGCCGCATTCGGTCCAGGGTCAAATGGCCATATCCATCTCTCGAGCAGTTATTGAGGAAAACACGGAGATCGTAATCTGCTACCGTCTGCATCAAGATCGAGCAGGATCCCTCCTCTTCCCACATAAATAGTACTCGTACGATATTGTCGTGGCTCAGTCTTTGCATAATTTCAGCTTCCTTCCTTACTCTTTTCTTGAGCTCTTCGGGGTCCATGCCATTATTGTTGATCAAAGATACAGTTTTCCGGGCGAAAAGCTCCTGGTTTGGGCTCCTTGAGTTTCGGACAGCCTCGACCATACCGTACGAGCCCGAACCTAGTAGCCGCTCTGACACCCATTCAAACTGGACGTGAGACCGGTCGAGATGTTGCCCAGATGAGGAAGGTATTGTGCTGTAGCTAGATGACATTCGCTGGTGGCTCGCTTCGGCTTTTCTCGCCTTGTCATTTTGTGCGTTTGTGGCAACGGCCTCGAGAATCTGGCACTCGGAGCTGAACTTAGATATGTAAGAGGCGAGCCTTCCCCTCAAATCGGTTAGATAAGTTCGTTCATCTCCTAGAACGCATGCATCAGCTCCGTAATCTCTGTGCAGCTGGTAGATACGAAGGTACGCGAAAATGACGTACCCAAGGGGACGGCAGCAAAGTAGGTCGCAACGAGGAGGACTGCGTCGATGTAATTACATAAAATTTTTTGTAGCTGCTCCTGAACAAGCTCTTCCTCTGGAAAGCAAGGTATCCAGTTGCTGGCGCCTGTTGGAAAGGCTTCATGCAGTTCACCTAAGATCTCAAACACCAGCTCAGGCTGCACTCGATTTCGCAAGCCGTTCTGATAACAGAGTCTCTCCATTAGCTTCTCCAGAATTGAGATGTGGGAACGGTCCCCTGTCATTTACCTCACATGTTCGATAAACGATCCGAGCAGTCAGAGTTACCACGCCAGATCCGGCCTCGTAGCCAAACGCCGTGTCAACGGCATTTGCAAATGTGTTAATCGCGCCATAGCGTAATAATGGGAGAAGGCGCTGATATCCGTTGATGGAATTCTCCTTGCAAAAAGCACCAAAGACAGTTCGAAGCGAACCCTCGTCGCTGATAGCTTGTGAAAGAGAATGGCGGTTTTGTCGAAAGGTCAACTCTTTGTCGCTGATGATTCGGCGCCAGCCCGCGCTAGTTAGGCTAGACATGAGACATGAGAATTGGAATTTCTAGTGAAAGGATGGTTGAACCACGCCAAAGCAAAGATGAGAATCCAAAGGGATTGCCTCTATGAAAGCGGTCTCCTCAAAGACTCCTCACCTACCTTCGAGGCCCCGACTGGTGAAAAAGGAAGCTAATTACGTTGGAGCCGACAACTGGCGATCGCCTCCGTTGAGCGATGACAGCCCCACGTTCCGCTTGCGGTCGCAACGGCAAGGCGAGGCTGTGATGATAGCCGTACCAACGATCGCACTCTCCGCCTTCTTTCCTCTTTCGAACTCTCATATTTGTGAGGTTCTCTTGCAGAGTTCTCCGGCACTTGTTAGACCTTATTCTGAGTCGCCATAATGTTTTGACGAGACAAGTTGGTGAACAAGGTTGGAACTTCAGCGGCGTAAATATTTTGAGTGATTTTAGGCTTGTCGAATATCGAGAGTAGGCGAACGCTCTCAAGGGTGTCTGCTAGGCTTAAATATCAGACGCGACCACTCACCGCCAGAGCGTCCAATACTCTTCTATCGGCGAGTAATTGAGACGCGATCTACTGTGGTCTCGATAACAGACTCTTGTATCCTTGAGATCGTCATGGGCAGAGGCCTGTTCGCCAATATGCATAAAGTCGAGGCAACCCATCAAGCGCATTGGTGCCATTCACCTTCATTACACATGATCGGGCAGCAGCACATTGCATTCAACCCATGGAAATAGGTTTGATGGTGCTGTAGTACAGAAGACATCGACCGTGGGTTTGGGAGCCTTCCATCCTCTAAGTTCAGCATTTCAATGGTTCTCGATCTGTAGTTAATTGCGAGACGCACCAAAGCACTACCCGAGCCCCCGGCGGAACGGGTCTCGTCGGGATTGAAGTTCCATGGGTCGTACGATAGTTTGCGACCTTTACCCGTTGGCTTTAAGGCAAGAGACTTGAATTAAGTGGCTGGCGTACGAAGATCTCAGGCAAACGCACTGTCAAGCGGAGGGCAAGAAAGCAGCGCCCTTTCTGGAATACCTCACTCGCTACTAAGATCAAATGTACTGCTAAATACCTCATTCAATACCTCTTTCTATACCAGATAATACAGCTTTTAATGTATGTTATATGTTATATCTCTTCATTGGAAAGTAGTCTACTCTGCTAAATTAACTTGATATTCAAGTAACTACTTGGGTAGGCATGTTGAAAGATATCTGATGCTGTATCGGGGTCTACCGCCACCCGAGCGCCGACCCCCACCCGAGCGGCAATGCCGCTTATTATATAAGTGCACTTCTACGTAGATATATTAAATAAAATAAAATATTAAAAATATAAAAAAATATATATTCTATAGGTTAAGTCTTTAAGACTCGGTATTATAAAAATTATTATTATTTAATAATATTTACGTTATTAATTTAAGGTAACGTAAAAGGTCCTCCTTATACCGTCTCGGTACGGTTTTTTATTTTTAAAGGTATTTACCCTTAGATTTAAGCTTCTTAAGAAACTTAACTTATAATTAATATTTCCTAGCTTTAAGTTTTATTTATTTAATAACGCGGTAAATCTCTCTCCCCTTCCTTTACTCTTTATCCTCCGCCTCCTTTTTTAATTTATTAAGCCTTATAGTTATAATAATTTTATTAATTTTAAGGCGTTTAATATATTAAAGAGTAAATATTATTAATCCCTCTATTCCCTCTTAACCTTTTTAACCTCCCTTTTAAACTTTATTTATCTTTAAAGTAAAGCCGGCTTTAAAGGTTAATTATTTATTACCGTAAATAAGCGATTATATTAAGAACCGAGTAAAGGGTATATTTTAGCCCTTTACTAGAATAATATCTTTAACCCTCTTAAATTAAGATATTATACGCGGTATACGCGGTAATACCTTAATTTAAGAAGCCTTAAGGGTTATTTAACGGTTCTTAAGAGGTCTTAATACTCTTTTTAGGTCCTATAACTTAATATTAATAAATTATTATTTAATAAAGATATTATAACTCTTTATATTTCGCTTATATAAGGGTATAAAGAGCCGAAGGAAGATATACTTTAATACGGAATAAACGCCTCTTTAAGAGTAATTAAAGACGCTATTTTTATAATAATAAAATATTAAGTTAAAGGGCTTAATATCTAGGGGCTAGAGTATATAACTTATATACGTAGATAAGTATATAAGTTATATATTATACCGTATATAAAACTATTATACGGGTAGGTTTAAGTATAAATTATACCCGTTTAATAATAATATACGGTTAAAGGCCGAGGCGCTTAACTTAATCTCCGGCTCTTAAATCTCCTTTAATTAATAAAGGAAGATTTTATTATTACTCTAGTTAATTTAACTAGAGGTAATAATAACCTCCGAGCGGAATTAACCCTCTTTAAGGTTAAACCGTTATAACGTTTATTATATTATATTTAATAATCTTATAAGGATTACTAGAACCGGCGTTTTTATATTAATAATATTAACGCTTTTAAGGAGGGTTATTTACTCTTTATTTACCGTTTTATTACGGTAAATATCCTTAATAATAAGCCCGCGGTAAATAATAATACGCTAAGATTTACTTTACTTAAGGGTAAAGCCGCTTTTATTTATATTTTAAAGAGTTATTAATTTAATACTTCGCTCTCTACGGAGAGTTAATAACTTTTAAAATTAAAATAAAAGGCGCTTTAAAGACTTAATTAATTATTAAGAGAACTTTAAATATCGGCTTTAAGTAATATTAAAAGTTAAATACCTTTTTAGAAATTAATATATTTAATTTTTATTAAGGAGAGACTTTTTATTATTATAAACGGCGAAAAGGGATTCGCCTTAAGAGTAAATATCCCTCGGCCTTAAAATAAAGTATCTTACGTATAATTATTTAATAATTATAATAAAGATATTCTCCTCTTTATTAAAGAGCTTTTATTTACTTATATAAGCGGTATAAAGACTTTAATAACCGGTATATTAATAATAAATAATTAAAAAGGGGATTAAAGTTAAAACGGTAACGGGGAGATTTATAGGTATTATAAGCTTAAACCTTTTATATATTAAAATTTTTTTTTTAATTCTTAAATTTTGAATTTTATTTAATAAATCTATAAAATATTAACTTTATACGACTAAAGGTGGGTTATTTATACGTCTTTAAAGTGGCAAAGGGTAGTGGCGAGAGGTGTAGATCTCAGACCGCTCGGGTGGGGGTCGGCGCTCGGGTGGCGGTAGACCCCGATATATGGACTGAGATCAAGGGGCGCTCACTTTTTACCAGGTATAGAGTCAGGACGTCCACCTGAATATCACCGAGCGGTGAGCGTTCTGCTTGCGAAACATTAATAAGGTGTGAATCATACTACATTAAGTGAAATGCTTTAAAATTGATAGTAGGCTCCTTATGGCTCATCTATATACGGACGAGTACTTCCCTCATTACTTCCCAACGCAGGAATTTTGACACCTACAAGGCTATGTGGACAATGCGTGATACAGTTTCAATGAGGTACATTGTCGAATAGACGGATCCACGAAGCGATCAGATGGTAGCAGAGCCTTTTCATGTCAGCGATTTACATTTCTAGATATATCAATCGATTACAATCGGCGAGAAGGAAGCAATCTATCAATGTCAATTTGATCGGACGTCTCATAAATTGGCTGCAGCACGACCATTACCGGCGCCGCTCTATGCCTCGACTGCTCCCGCTAGTGCTGCGATGCCGTGAGCTAGATCCATGATCCACGTCAAAATAGCTAGATCTTCGTCGCTGTGGAGATGATGCGTTATTGTCTGTGCTGCTCCTTTTGCGTTTTTGGCCGATTGGCGAGCTACAGAAAAATTCAACTTGCCGACTCAAAGGCTCCTGTATCTGCTGCTTGAATTTTGCGTTGCTTGCAAGATCTGTTCGATTTTGCTCAAGCTGACCACTGAACTCGTCAAACTCCACAAGACATGTTCTTACTGCCTCTGCATACAGATTGCCCATAGACGCTTTGAGTGCTGGTAGCCCCTCTTCAATCAATTTCTCGCGAAAGACATCATTTGATAACTTCGAATGTCCCTCCACAATTTTATCGATCGTGGTCCAGCAACCAACTTCAAAAAGAAGAACCCCTAGGCTATATATGTCGTAGTGGGACTTGAATCCCTTGAATTGATGGCTGCTAATGCTGACATAGTCTGGATGGTGGTACCTTTGGTATGTGGGATCCCGTGGTGGCCCGTCGGTTAATTCATCTGACACTTTACGGCTATGCCGAAATCCAATCAGGAATGGCTCAAGGGTTTCGTAGTCTATGCTTGACTCATCACCCATGAAGAATAAAACACTGTTGGATCTCAGATCCTTGTGATACCAGCCAACATCGTGAAACGCTGCGAGCAGCTCCGTAAGTTTCAGTGCAAGCCGCATCTTGAAATCCAGCGCAGGCGGTGCGTTGCCATTCTTCGTCTTCAGAATGCTCTCCAAAGACATGACATGCTGTTGCGAGATACTACCGTCGTGGTTGCGGGGAAAGTCGAAGATGAGATCCCAACAATACTTTCGCGTATTGTCATAGAGTCCGAGGAACGGTGGAACACGAAGTGTTTGTGCTACTGTATGGCTCGAAAGTAGTTCGCAGAGTGCATGCAACCGTGGAAGCCACTCGTCTTTTCGTATCAGATCCGGGTAAACGATGCTTTCTGCAACAACTCTTCTTTCAGCCCCATCTACACAAATTTTCCCTGTATGATATCGGTCGAACGCATTGACATCTCGAATGGGCCCGTAGATGGTTCGAAATGATGGTTTCCTTGAAGTCTTTGTTGCACTGTGGATTTGAGCTACAAGTTGTGCAGTGTGCGCTATACGTCCCAGCTGTGACTTGATAGGATAGTCTTTGATGATCCGCGCGATGGTCTCCCGGGTCTCCTCATCAGTCTCTGCCTTCTCTCGGAGGATCCATAGATGCCGTGATCGGGCGTGCATGAGTCTCTCCGGCGTTAACCGGCTTAAAAGCTTCATTGTCAACGCCCGCAATGCGGTGACAGACCTGCTATCGATTGCTGGAATCTGCTTTTGGATTTTTTGAAGTTCTTCACTAATCTGACGTAGTGTGTCGACTGTCTCCTGAAAGATGGCCATAGCGGTTGGCGCGCTCACCAGGCTCGAGTAGAGGCTGAAATCTTGTGCTTCGAGCCAGCTTTCGAAGCGCGCCAATTCATTCAGAGCTTCAGGATACATCTTGAGGGGTGCAAATTGTATATCAAGCTCTTCAGCAAATGCTTTGAAAGTGATCATGCAGAGTCTTATAGTGACATCTGCAGCTGACGGTCGGTTCCCCGGAGATATCTCAAGCATATCCATCAGCGAGCGAGTAAAATCCGTCGTACTAGCCCTGCTTTGCTCCTCTGCAATGCTTTTCAGCCACTGAGACACCGCTTCATTTGGCTCTCTCCCCTTATGGAATCGACGGTAGGTGTCACGACCGATAGTAAATTTGCGAGCTTCTTCAAAATCAGCGACTGCGGTAGGTCCTCTCACCGAATGAACAAGTAGGTCAGTGAACATGCAACCGAGCGCAAAAACATCCGCCTTACGTGTCGTTTCGTGTTCTGTGTATGGAGGCTCGAGACTCATGCTTTCGGGGGCGCTACAGAACCCTACGAGACCCTTGACCGGTGTACGAGACTGGCTGTTTAGAGGCTTGATTCTCGACAGACCAAAATCAGCCAGGATGAAAGTATTCTCGTCCACAAGGATGTTTCCATGATGTAGGTCTTGATGCTGCCCTTTGTATGTGGGGAAGACGTCGTCCAATATCACCATGTGAAGGGCCCATAGTGCAGAAGCCAGTCCAGTGACAGAGACAAGCATCTCTGTGTGAGAAAATCTGACCGGCTTCGCAGCTTTCAGAAAGTCGTTCAGTGTTCCATCGGGCTTAAATGGAGATATGAGGTTGTGTTTTGAACTGTGGGAATAGCAGCTGATCAGTCTCAAAATGTTCGGATGGTTCATCTGTTGTAATGTTGAGAGAACCTGAACCTCGTTCTTGTATGTTTTGTCATCAAATTCCAGCTCTTTCCTAACAAACTAGAGTCACAAAGTCAGCAGGCTTCGTGCCATTGTCCGGTGCGGTGTCTTACCATATCGCCTCTTGCAAACTTCTGGTCACGGTAGCGAGGGTGAATGTCGATTTTGAAAACGGATCCGTATCCGCCTTTGGCCAGACTTTCGTTCTTCAAGAAAGGAAGAATGGTGTGCTTATCGAGTGTTCTGGGTGAAATTCGTCCAAGGAACGATGGCGCTGTGAACTCCCATTGCTTTTCAAAAAAGTCATCAGCAGCGACGTTTTCGTTGAGAACCTTTCGAAGTTTAGGTTTTTCTAGAGGAAGCAAATCGTCAAGGGCGCGTTTTTGCATTTGATCGTGTTCGATGAAGGCTTTGATTTTGTCCACTTTGCCAACACAGATGAGGATAGCAAGAATTTTGAGCGCCTGGCCTATCACTGCCTGCACGACCTCGGTCCGAGTCTGGGGCTCAATGCACCCCTTGAGGAGATCTTTGATTCTGCCTTCTGATAGCACTTGGCGAAGGTCGTCGTCACATACAAAATGTTTACCGTCTGAGTTTTCAATCCTGATGTTGTAAATATCCGCTTTGAGAGATTCAGTCAAATCTGACGTCACACGCTGCACACTGTCTTTCATAGCTCGACCATCGACGGGCACAGACTCGGGCTTCGGTGGAAGTGGATGAACGAGACCGGTGGCTGTTCCAGACCGCGAACGTTGCAGCGGAGAGCGAACTTGGGAACGGTCGGGAAGTCTGCCATTCCGACCTGCTGCGGATGGAGTCATATTCACGTTGCAAGAGGGAAGAGATTGAAGATTGGATATGTCTCGTCGCCACGATGCGCAGAACTTGAGGTAGGCGGTATTCGGCCCCGGAAATTGATAAATATAATGAGAGAACGCTGTTAGTTTTACTTATTCCCTTTCTTCTTTTGAAGTTCTTCCTTTTCCGCCTATCAGTAGTTCAGTAAAGTACCTCAGAGCTAGGCAGAAAACTTACGCTAGTGATCTCACGATTGATTTTCTCGACCATCCATGCGTCGCCACGGTCCTGCTCCAAGTCAGTCGACTGATCAAAATCAAGCAGGAAGCCCGGAAACGTACATCGACCGTCCAACTATCCTTAGAGAACTTATCTTTCAAGAGCGCTTCCAGGTCAGCGCGATGAGCGTACTGCTTCAGGATGCGCGAAGAAAACATAATCGACAGCTGGCTTTGCTGAAACTATACAGTAGTGAAAAGCGATGGTGAGCAGAACCGTTACTTTGCTGAAATGCGAATTAGACAAAGCCTTGTCCGTGGAATCGAAAAGTGAGGCGGGGTCATGGCTGGCAGGCGAGAAGGCAAACGGGCAGTGCGCGATTTTGTGTAGGCGATCCCCACACACATTTGCATGCATACACTAGAGACGCCGCTAACAGTGGCGAGGCGCATCAGGTGTCAATTACCGGCTTCGAGTCGAGGCGCAATGGCAGCCTCGTCGACAGACACGTTTGGAATGGTCGAGTTTAAAAGAGGGTCGATAACTCACTGTTCTGAGAAACGAGTTAGTAAACGTGATCAATCTTGGAGCAGCTTCATCCAAGTTCTAGGCCAAAATGGATACGGGAAACTCGTACTTCGAGAGTGTTAGGGGGAAGCTTTTCTCAACTGATCGTATCGAAGTGTCGGCAGTTTTGAGTTATGAGGCTCGCACAGCAGCGAACGCTGTTCACACAGTCTCCATTGACAACAATCGAGACCTAAATGATTTTCTGATGCGAGATGATGATTCCGGCTCAGACAGCTCAGTGCGGACAGCTCTGTACGCTCCATCTGCCCGACTTGGCGAGCTTTGCTGATCACAAACAGCCTTGTGCCCCAAACGACTTCTTGGGGTCGTCTCTTGCTGACGAGTTCGGCTTTTGACCGCATCGCGGAGGTGTGGCAACTTAGTGAACAAGTCAAAGATATCGTTGCGAGCTTCGGATTCAAAGACGGTCACGATGAGCGCAGGCTTTACAGCTTCCAATTCTGCGGTAACGGCAGCCTGTGTTCGCGACAGCAGCATGGTATGTCTTCAGACACACTAAGAACATCGAAGAGATATCTGATGTTTCGCAGAGGCTTTTTATGTCCTCTATCACGTTCAAAAACACGGACGAGAGCTTGAAGACCCTTGGTCACTGCGTCAAGTGGGTGTGTACGAGCAACGGCATGCAGACTTCCGCGGATCTCGTTGGCTCTTTTTGAACCCGCCTGAGAGAGTATCCTCGAGTCTCAGGGGGCAGAAAGAAACTAGTCCCTGCGGATGTCGGCTGTCGTCCCATCTCAAGTTGCTAGACACTCTCGGCATGAACTGGACTGAATATATTGAATACCTATCATTTGAGATCATGAAATTTGTGAGAAACCTTCTTTATCAAACACAAGTTTGACAGGCTGACGATTGCAGCACGAAAAGTCATGTTACTCGCGCATTGACCGTGACAAGGATGATGCCTATTCCGCATCGTACCCTGATTTGCAGAAAATCTCCCTTCTGCAAGCAAAGCTCGACAGAGCGGAATCTTCGATCAAGTCTTGCACCAACATCGCAGAGCAATGCAGAACATATGCGCAAGCGCACACCACCGAAGGCAAAAGAGACGGATCGTGCAGCATGTGCACAGATATTCTCATCTCGTACATTGACAGGATGAAGACACACAGTGATCATCTTCAACGTCTTGAGAAGAGGTTAAGGACAACATCGGACATGGTAAGCAGCATCTTGAAAGTTGGCTGATTTCGGATTGGCTGATTCACATCGCGTAGTTGTCGAAAATCATCGCATATCGGAACGAAGACTTCCTCCAAGCGACCAACAGGGCATCTTCCAGAACTTTAGACGCACTCTTAACGATCACGACCCAAGGGAAAGAACACCAACAGGTTCTCGCCGAAATACTCGACCAAGGCAAGATCGATTCTGCGATATTGAAAGCACTGTCGATCATCGCAACGATTTTTCTCCCACCATCTCTGATCGCTGTAAGTACCAGTGCGCTGTGGGACTTTCGGATGCTTCGAAAAGCAGAGAGAGCTGGAAGGTTCTTGCTGACCTTGACAGACTATTTTCTCATCCAGTCTGGTGCAGCCCGTAGGTGGAGATGGAAATCAGCATGTGGCTCCTCGTTTGGCAATGTCTCCCGACTTTTGGGTATACACTGTCATAGCTATTCCTCTTATGATGATCATGCTCGTCTGGATTGTGTACTTGGATCGCAAGATTCGGCGAAAAGAAGTACCAGGTCCAGCGTCGAAGAGATGTAGTGTCTGAGATGCGGACTAGCAACGGCTGTTCATAGTACGTTGTATTGTGATTAGAGAGGTACAAGCAGGAGGAGGTCGTAGGATGAATTTAACATAGTGAGCATATGTTTTTCCTTCAAAACGCGTGCAATTGTAGTGAGTCAGAGCTGGAAGAAAGAGCGACTGAGAGGAAAATTAGAAGTGAGAAAACTGTCCCAAAATTGTCGAGTCGTACACGCTGCCAAGCACAAGTCCGTTCCGCCTAGTGGCCTTTTTCGAGCAGACTTTCGACAGTTGCCGAACGGTCCAGTCTCAGCCCAAGGAAAAAGGATAGGAGCAATCTGGCCACAAAGATATTTGAAAACATCTCGATGAAAAGCTCAGCACCTACATTAGCCCGATGCACAGGCGTTTCAACAATGTTAACCACTTTCATGTGCCACGATAAGATCCGCCCTCCTGACACACGAATAGCGGTCCGGGCCTACTACCAAGCCTGGCAAAGGCCAAAAGTCCGGACCGTGTCATAGCATACTCATGCAGAAACTCTTCTTAGCTACAGAAACAGTAACGAAACAATCATCACTATCATTATATCTACATGCACGACGAAGACGAACAAGACGTTCGGGTGGTCATATGGCTTAACAATTCAGTCATTACGCGTATCCAACACGATCCGTCCTCAGAGATATCAGCTTGGGCCTCTTACATCCACGTTAAAACCTCGCTTACAAAAGCTATCAAGCTTGGACAGACAACTGAAGCGTTCCCTCTGTTATTTGTGCACGAGTTCAAGCAGCCTATTCGGGTTATGTAATCGAGAACCGACCCAGCACTTATTTACCGTGTTGCAAAACTTGTCCGTACCGTGGCCCGGATTCTGATCCTAGTGCAACCGTCCGGAACTGTGTCGAACAAATAGATGTAGCTGTCTGAGATCTGGCCTGCAAATGGGCCGGCGTTAGCTGGGCAGCTGGCAAAGACGACGTTTGTTTCTGGCGAGCCGACGCAGTCGAGGTAAGAGTAGTCAAGAGTATTGACCGCTGGAACAATTCTGCATCTTACAAGCGTCCCATTGCCAATATTGCCCTCTCTATTGACTCCAAGAACACCAGGGATATTGGTAGTTTGAATGACATAGTAGATGCGGTCGACTGTCAAAATACCCGCATCAGAGACTTCCCAGGCACGGCTGTTATCCCCGACTATCGCGTCCATAACAAAGTCGATGCCAGTGCGTTGATATCTTTTACGATCGATGTACAGACCATCATTAGGCCCACCGTCGACTGTGAGATTATAGAATGTCGTGGTCGGCATAGGAGCTGAACTCATAGTCGTTGTGAGTGACACAGTCGTTGTACACGATCCAGTCACTCTGTCTGTGCTGGTCTCAGTCACAGTGGTAGTGCTGACACTTGTATCAGTCTGTGTCTTGGTAGTGACACTAGTGCTGGTCACCGTCGCGGTTATCGCCGCGGCAGTCGTCGTGCTGGTGATGGTCTCAGCAGTTGCTGTAGCGGTCATTGTCAACGTATTCGTTACTGTACTACCTCTCGCAGTTTCAGTGACTGTGGCAGTACTGGTCGACACAGGGCACGTAGCACCAGACAAAGTGCTGGGTGCAGACGAGACAGTGACCACCGTAGTCGATGCAGCAGTAGTTGACGTCTGGGCAGTCGGAATCGATGAGCTTGCAAAAGATCTAGTAATGCCAGCACAGGCGCACGCGCTCGAATAACGCAATGTGCCGGAACAAGCAGAGGCATAGCTTGGCACACTGCTCGGGCAATTTGTAGTTGCAGGATTCGTGCCCATAGCCGTCGTCACATAGCACTGCTGAAAGGAAAAGCATGCGGCAAGGCGCTGCTCTCGACCCGAGAGAGCGGCTCCAGTAACGGCACGAGCGCAGTTGTCCTGGATAATTTCGGTCAGTAAATCATCTAAAAAGAAAGGACAGGAATGGAAGAAAGGTGTGTTGGGTACGAACAGCATTGCACTTGAGACTGCTGCTACTGGCCACTGCAGCAGAGGTGAGCGATGGCAGCAGAGCTGCTACAACAAGAACAGAGATCCTCAACATTTTCAAAGTCACGAAAGTTTCAACAATTTCTAGATCGAGCAACTCAGCCCAGACATACAACAACACGGGCTCCCCTTATATAGACAGATGCAGTCTCATGCTGGGCGTAATACACTTTTTGTGATGGTTTGTCCGCTGCTTTCTCATGAGAGCACCTGCATCGAGCGAATGCGGCTTTGAATCATAATGCCATAGTCGCATCTCAGAACACTTTCTCCCCGTTAACAAGTGTGTCATCTCCAGCCTGCGTCGACAAAGTTATACCAATTTTGCGAGAGAAGCTTTGGGAGGGGAGACAGCGAATGAGGCAGCGCTGAAGACGCAGAGTGATGAAGAAGGCGTGCCGATCTCATTGTATAGCTTGACAGCTGCTGCAGTCGCTGCATCTCAATCGCAGATCCCTATCCAGACGCGAGCAGAGGAGCACTAAGAGTCTAGACAACACGGGTAGGGTAACAGAAAGCCGAGTCGAGTTTTAAAGCTGTTGAAGTAGATGATAGGTCCTGCAGGGAATATAGTGGCGTCATTTAGTGGACGGTGGTCACGGTCTGGGGATCTATGAAGAATCCCGCTCTGTGGATGAAAATGCCAAGCGGCTTCTATGCGATCCACGCTTGTCTGGTCTGAGGCGAGATCGTCAACCGTAGAGTGTGTTGAGTGCAATCGTGGGCCTTGGTAGCAGCTGCTCGTAGTAGTTTACACGCTTCTTGCTGGTATTTGAGTAGCTCGCTCCTTCCGCTCATGGACCGTTAAGCTAATGACGGGCTTTAGCGCACAGCAACAGATTTGTTTGTTGATGTGGGTCTCCGTCGCCCGGGCTTACGGAAATTAAGATACTGACACATGTTTATGCCCAACCAATTTATTTGCCATGGACCTTGAATCCATGGATCCCACAGAGATGGCGCACCAACGATGCTGAGAGAGTTGGAGGTTCGCTCCGAGGACTGGCTGACTCGACGACAAAGGACTTTATGGCCAGGTGGCGACATCGAGAGGATTCAAGGCTGTGTGCCAGGACGCAATTCCGTACTTGCTGCCAAACTACAAGATTCAGGTGTCGTTGTTCGGTCGGCTCGTGGTACACGCTGGGCGCAGCAAATAGTTATCCAAACGTTTTCGACGCTTTGATCCTCACTGCCCAGGTGGGTTGACATGCAAGCTCGGTAGCAAGGACGAGACCCTCCATGCCTCCATAAAGTTCGTCATCGTTGACACAGAACCGTCTGGCCACTTGCAAGGTCTGCATAATGCCTACTCATTCCAAGCAGATTGATTGTACTTCACTCCCTCAGATCATTTTCTACCGCTGTCCCTTCTTTGAAGAGCATGGTGAGTCACCTCACAGCATGTTTCAGACGTCGCAATCCCTCAGCTTTTGCCCGTCCTCAACCACGCAGATGACCACACAGCTGACCGCATCCACAGGCTTGATGTCGTAGCCCCAGACGCACCAGTCGGTGGCCACAGAAGAGCTCTATACGTTGCCTGAAACGCGGGGACGGAGTTCCCGGTTGGGAGCCCTTGATGTCATCAACGGCAACAGGCACTTTGTCTATTGCTTGGGATATTGTGTAGCGAGACATGATTGAACCAAAGGGACTAATTCACAGCTTTCCAAAATCTCAGTGGTGATTTTGAGTAGTCCAATGTCCTGGAAGGTGGCCATAACGTCTCCAGGCATCACCACGCTCAGGAGTCGTACGACCACATGTTCAGATTCCTTCGGTCCAAAAATGTTTCAGGATCAAGTGAGCGCCACGACGAACTGTGAGCACCCAATGTTCAAATCGATATTGCTGTAAACATGAACAGTCGTTCTCGTAGCCCCAACTACACAGTCAGCAGGCTCTTCCCTCGTTGCGGATTTGTCTCTTTCGTCTGCAAGTGCATACGAATCGAACGTTCAGAGACCATCTCGAAAGACAAATTACGCTTCTGATAGCCCGATGGATGGACCGACACGTATCAATGCTTGAAAGACTTTAGTCGTCTGTAATATTATGGCATGTCTGTACTAATGTTGCACTGCTGGCTGATCAGGACTGGCGTTAGCATCCACGAAGAGCGTGGCTCGACACTTGTGACGCCATCTGAAGCATGGTGGTACATAGGAAGAGCGATCTACGCTCGAACTTCGATTTGGAAGGAAGCATAACATAACCCGGGTTCACTCAGCTATTAGGCCGGCTGCACGTGTCTGGGCTCAACGAGCCAGAACTGAATGTTCCGATATCACACATCCATCTCGAGTGCGTGAGTGCAATGGACAAGGTGTGAAAACATAAGTCTGACTAACTGCAGCTGTTGTCGTAGATGTGTACACGCTGATCTTGCAAATGGGAAATATCGAAGCGACCGGAGACACGATTGATAAGGCAACCAGACAACTCTGAGTGCTAGCCCGTCATTTCATGCAGAGCCACAGCTTTTCGCCGGTCTACCATCTCAGACCTTGATAACAATTATCAACCTCAAGAAGTGAGCTTTCGTGGGACCGTACCGTCTCCGGAAGCACGGCAGCTGCGCCCGGGGGTCCTGAAGACGCGTCTCGAGTCCTGAGATATGAACGGAGATAAACAACCTGCTTATTACCGACCATTACAGCCGAAGTCTACACCAGCCTCGCACACTTGGATTATCCCAGACAGAAGCGGTAGGTCGTGTACCAAGCGTAACAACCTGAGTTCTATGCTGACCAAAAATGGGTCGAAGTCCGCATCTTTCAAAACAACTCCCTGAGTTGACGGGGCTTATGTTTTTCAAGTGCCCAGTTATTCACTTACCCCAATTTACGAAACACACCGAGGAGTATACAGACATGTTTTGAACAAAATGAAAAGCACACCTCAATCCCGGTCCAGTATCATGGAAATATGAATTCTAGTCTTGTGTCTCAAAGTCCTTGTCTCGAATCCAACGCGTTCTTGCCCGGCCGCTCGCTGATAAGTCGTTATTGCTAAACCTCGTTTACCTTAAACGGCTTAGCTTCCACGACCCCAACAACACCGCCACACAATCTACTGAAAATCAACGGCGTCCACTACTGTGGAAGGCTAGGATTTTGTCGCAAAGATCTAGGACTGCATGCTCTTGAGTTCAGACCTATCGACCTAAACGCTGGCTCTAGACGAATCAGATCCACCTCCATGGCACACACAGCTATATTCGTGCGGTCTCCAGTGCCAGGACCGAGATCCTGATCGATGTACTAAGTGGCAACACTTACTTGAACTATGGTCGTCCAAGAACAGCAAACGAGCCTGCAACAATCCGTCTGCTGCTTAAAGCACTAATCAGCTCGTCCATGCCTCGATGGCACCATATCAGGCCGTTCATCTCGAATGCATGATCTACCTCCAAGCCACTGTACAGAACGTCGCGTCTATTACTGCGGCGATTACCACGAGGTCTCTAGCTGGGATTAAGGTAGGTACTACGTGTTCGTGAAACTTGCCTAAATGAGCTTTGGAATTGCATTGTCTGTCATTCAGAACGGCCTCAGGACACGGTCTCTGGCCTACTGATAAGAATGCCTAAATGTGCTAACTTTCTCTCCCGTCCCATGCATCGCATTCGGCCAACGAAAGCAGCAGCAAGATTGCGACGAACTAGCCTGTTCTCTGACAACCGTCCAGTTGAGATTCATGGCTAACGTCGTTTGCTAAACATCTGTATATTGACAAGCATTCGTCCATTTGCGGCTTACGTTCACTCAGAGATATCAAAATGGACACCTCTGAAAGGAGCAACACAATGCCTACCAAGAACTCTTTCGTCTCCGGCGCTATCACTGAGGTCAACAAATCTGGAGCAGCCAGTGAGATACCGCCCAGCGAGTCAGCTACTGCTGCCACGACGTCACCGACCACGGCTGCTCAAAGTGGCCAGGCACTGGCGGTAGCACCTTACAGTGTTTGGTCCAAGCGAAGGAAGCAAACTGTCGTGCTCTCAGCTTCATTTGGCGCAGTCTTCTCGACCCTGACGGCCACCACCTACCTGCCAGCTCTCGATGTCATATCCAAAGACTTTGGCGTCTCAGTATCCAAGATCAACCTCACGGTGACGATTTACCTGATATTCCAGGGAATCACGCCGATACTGTTAGGCACTTTTGCGGATAGGATGGGGCGACGGCCAGCGTATTTAGTCTGCTTCGTTCTTTTCGGAGCAGCCAATATCGGACTGGCCCTAGCACCCAGTTATTGCTCCTTACTGGGGCTCCGCTGCCTGCAAGCTGCCGGCATCTCGGGGACGCAGACGCTCTGTCAGGCCATCGTGGCAGACATCACCACCAGCGCTGAAAGAGGTCAGTACATTGGCTTCATCACTCTGTCCGCCATCCTCGGGCCCAGTCTTGGCCCAGTCATTGGCGGTGCCCTCACCGATAGCCTAGGATGGCGGAGCATCTTTTGGTTTTTGGCTATCTGTGCCGGTGTCATTTTTGTTCTCGTGCTGTTCTTCTTTCCGGAGACATGTCGACCTATTGTCGGCGACGGGTCCGTTGTTCCTCCCGAGAGCAATCAGACACTCCTGCAGCTTGTCCAGAACAGGCAGACAAGTAAATCACGCAACACGCCAGAGCCTATGACTCGACAGGATCCGGGCGGAGAAGGAAAGGATAGCGGACGTGGCTTCGCTCTCAAAGGTTTGTTTGCATCGCTCCGCTTGCTCTGGAATGTCGAGCTTGGTCTACTGCTGTTCTACGGTGGCGTCGTATACAGTGGCATCATGGCCATCTCAGCGGCCTTACCAAGCCAATTCACTGAGATCTACTACCTCAACAGTCTTGAGATTGGTCTGGTCTATCTGCCCATGGCCTTCGGGTCCGTCATCGGAGTTTACGCCATGGGTAGACTACTCAACTGGAACTATCGTCGTCACGCAGCAAATGTGGGCATTCCCTTCGACGAGAAAACACAGGCCGATATGATTGACTTCCCCATTGAGCGGGCTCGTCTTGAGCTCGGCCTTCCTCTACTGCTCGTGACGTCTTGCATCATCATCAGCTGGGGTTGGGCTCTGTATAGACGCGTCTCGATTGCCGTGCCATGTGTGCTCTCGTTCCTGCTTGGCGTCTTCTACATCGGCTTGACCCAGATCTTCAACATTCTGATCACCGACTTATACCGCAACCAAGCTGCTACCGCTGTGGCGGCAAACTGGTTTGCCAGATGCGCATTGGCAGCCCTTATGACCGCAGTCATCCAGCCCATGATCCTGGCTGTGGGTTCTGGCTGGGCGTTCACCATCCTTGGTCTTTTCTACATGATCTTTTCGCCGATCATGTTTCTCATCATGTGGAAGGGTCAACAATGGCGGAGAGCACAAAGAGATAAGGAAGAGCGCAAGAAGGCGACGAGAATGGCGGAAGAAGAGGAGCAGAACGTAGGGATGGTGTCGAGGACACCTGCGAAGAGTGGATGAGAATAGATGAGAAATGAAGGTGTTTTGCCAGTACTATTGAGAGTCGAATGGTGAATTCTTTCAGTGATCGACAGATTTGATACACCAAGAATCCAGTGATAAATATTTCTCAGCCGGATTTCTGTCTTTACTTTACACTTCACGTGTTGACGTCCTGATTTTCATTCTTGGGTTCAGACGAAAACAAATTATAAAATAAAACAATCGTCTTCGATACAACTGGATGAGCTGATCCGAACGTTTGAGCACTTTCAGAAATCTTAAGGCAAGAATTTCTGTGAGGCTCCTACAGCAAAGAATCTTTTCCAAGCTTGACTTCCATCTCTACGCAGAAACATACCGTATGTTTGTGCTGAGTTGTTGCCAGTCCAGCTCAAACGAACAGCAAATTACTATCCGAGTCGAATTGTCAAGCAACACACAAACAAAAGTCATGCTTAGTCGCTCCAGTGCAACGTAGGGTTGGTTTCTCGCCCCATGAGGGCCTCCCCGGGGCCGAAGCTTGGCCGTTGTTCTCCCCCGAAACACCCGTTTACGGCCAGCTGAGACAGCTGCGGCTATATCAACGGCACAGTGGATGGGATCCCGGCTCACGCGTTTGGTGAGAACCATGTCCTGCAGGGACAGCTCGATTCTCAGAGTACACTGACAGGTGACTGTCTAATTCCTCCCAATAGTAGCTGAATGCTTTGCGGTTGTGACACGCTCTCTCCCTGTCAAATGAACCTGAATACAATCTGAACCCTGCCTCAAGTCTGCAGTCTGCAGTCTGCCGTCTGCCGTCCGTCTCAGGGCGTTTGGAGGGTGCGTCAGGACGTAAATAGCCCATTGTGCCAGCTCGGACAGCTGAACCTTCCCCCCTAAACAATCGCCCTAGACACACCAAACGTGGAGACCCACTGGAAGCAACGCCGCCGAGACGTGCACGTCCTCGAACCGGTGATCGGCAGGGGACTTGGAATATGCGTCCTTCTGGTTGAGCTGTCATTCTTCTCGGTCGCGCTGCCGGATCACGAGCAAAAAGACAAGAGACGAAGGTGATGATTATTCCTGGTCAAACGGGATGTCACCCTCCAGCGCTCGACACCACCACTGGATGGCTGCCGACAGATCATGCACTTGCCAAGTTTGCTTTAATGTTCCCTCCATGAGAGGTTTGTCGTTGCGTTACTTTTTGTTCTCGCTCGCCTCTGCTGCTGTCTGTGCCCTTTCAGATCGCCAACACTGCTATGCTCGCCTCGCTTCTTTGCTTGCATATGCCTGCTCGATGAATGGGAAAATGCAAAAGGCAAGAAGGCAACACTGCAGATGCTGCTGGCTATTGCCATGATGCGAGGAGAAATGTTGAGTTCCTGCTTGACAGCTGCGTGGCTTCAAGCATCATCTCTGTCAGAGTCTACGGCAGACTATTTGCGTAGAGACATTACAAGATCACTTGATCAATGTATTCCGTACAAAGGTTCTGAAAGAAAGACTGCTTGTTCTATCCTGAAGCAAGAGCATCAGTATCAACCATTTGTCATATCAATAGATGCCAATGCTGAAGCTACAGATCAAAAGACGACACTACACCAATCAACGCAGAGGCGTCGGAATGCAGCCACACGCAGATCTGCCGAGTTGAGAGATTGCAACCAAGCATCGTGCTGTGGCGGCATAGACCGACCCTGGTCGCCTCGTGCCGTCCCATCTGCCACCTCGCCTGCAGCGCGTGCACGCAAGAAGACCTCATAACGCAGCTAGCCTGCCGTCGATCCGGAACTGCTGGATATCCACACCAGCTTCCAGGCGCATGAACTCGCGCTAGACTCGATCCACCTCCAGCCTTGATGGACTCTCAACATTGTCCTGCTCAAGCTTCCAGAACAGGAAGCACAACGATCGGCTCCGCAAACGAGCGAACCTCCATACACAATGTGCTCTGCTGGCTTGAAACCACGTGCTTGGACGCGGTGAGCTCGCTGGACGTGCGCTCCATGATTTGGCATTCCTGACGTCGCTGTTGCTACCAGTGATGCTATTCCGCTGCTCAATGCTGCCGTGGGCCATTGTGGTTTGGGACACGGGCAAGTTGGCATGAATCATGTTCTTTGACTAGGGTCTGAGCGAGTGAGTATGTTGTTTTGCACCAGTTTTGCTCTACGAAGATGTCGTCCGTCACGAATATGATAAAGTCAACCGTGTGTCGCCTCCTTTGCAATGTCTCGGCACCAAGCATCTCAAGTCGAATCTGTACGCAATCTCTTCTTCCTTTTCCCTTCTCTTCTCCAAACGGCCAGGAGCCGGTAATTCTTCTAATTTTCCTATTCATTCGCTGGCATTGATTGCCACTGACTCCCGCGTGTCTGTTTGAGTCCATCTTTCTTTGAACCACTCGTTTCGATATACCTAATCTTTCTCCAACACACACACACACACACACACATCACCATGAAGCCCCAGACCGTGACCCTGGCCGCTTTGGCGCTGTCCACTGCCGCCGCGTCGCCCATGCCCAAGTCTCGCTTGGGAGGTGGACTCAGCGGCATCTTCGGCGGCAGCAAAGGCGGTAGCGAGGGTGAAGGCGAGGGCGGAGGCTTGCTGGGTAGCATATTCGGCCACCACGGCAGCAGCAGCAGCAAGCCCAAGCCGTCGTCGGGCGAGGAGCCGTCGTCGGGCGAGGAACCCAAGCCTGCACAGGAGCCCAAGCCTACGGCAGAGCCGAAACCTCAGCAGGAGCCCAAGCCCACTGAGGAATCCAAGCCCACGGAGGAGCCCAAGCCTCAACAAGAGCCAGAGCCGACGGCCTGGGACAGTAAGCCGACTGAGTCGGCACCAGCACCCAAGTGGCAGCACACCTCGGCGCCGTCGGAGCCAACGTCTGCTCCCGCGTACTCTGCTCCCGCTTACTCTGCTCCCGCTTATTCTGCTCCCGAGTACTCTGCTCCGGCATCTGCTCCGGCATCTGCTCCGGCATACTCTGCTCCAGCATACTCAGCCCCATCATGGTCCGCTCCTGAATCTGCTCCCGCATATTCAGCACCAGCCTACTCCGCACCAGCCTCTGCCCCAGCGTACTCTGCGCCGGCATACTCAGCCCCAGCACCATCTGCACTAGCATGGTCTGCACCGGCCTACTCTGCCCCTGCATACTCCGCTCCCACCGAGGCATCCGCTCCGCCCGCCTACACCCAGCAAACCAACGGTTGGACCGGCGAAGTGACCACCGAGGCCTACGCGCCATGGAGCGCGTCCACACCCGCAGCCATGACCAGCGCCGAGCTCACCACCGCCCTGACCACCGCCCTGACCACCGCCGCCGCCGCACCTCCGACCTGGGACAAGACCACCAAGGCATACAGCCCGTACACTGTCCAGATCAGCTATGCTCCTCCGGCGCCGAAGGAGTCGACGACAGCAACGTCGACGAAGGATACGTGGGAGACCAAGGCTACGCAAGCTACTGTAGCGACTACCTACGGGTGGGAGCAGCAGCCAACGACGGCGCAGGCCAAGACGTCCGGCGGCGATACGTGGACTGAGAAGAAGACTACTGAGGCCCAGCCTACGACTGTGGCCAAGACGTACGGCGGTGGTGGCGGCGGCGGCGATACGTGGGGCCAGAAGACTTCCCAGGAAGCTCAGACGACGGAGGCGAAGACGTACGGCGGCGATTCGTGGACGCAGAAGCAGACGACGGAGGCTAAGGCCACTACTGAGGCTAAGACATACGGCGGCGACTCGTGGGGTGGCAAGTCGCAGCAACCGACTACTATGGTGACTAAAGTCTGGTCGCAGCCGCAGCCGCAGCCGTCTGAGTCGTCGTCTGGGTCGTCTGGTAGTTCGTGGTCCGGCTCTTCTGGGTACGGCTCTGGATCCAGCTCGGGCTCGAGTCACGGCTCGGGATCGGAATCGGGTTCGTCCTGGTCGAGTGGCAGTGAAAGCTCCGGGTCAAGTTCGAGCAGTTCCAGTTCAAGCTCTAGTTCCAGCTCCGGGTCGAGCTCTAGCTATGGATCGAGTTCGGGGTCCGGGTCGGAATCTTCTTGGTCGAGTGGGAGTGAGAGCTCGGGGTCGAGTTCTGGCGGTTCCAGCTCTGGCTCGAGCTATGGTTCGGGATCAAGCTCAGGGTCGAGTTGGGGTTCTGATGGGAGCAGCAAGGGCTCAGGCTCAGGCTCAGGCTCGGGCTCGGGTTCGAGCTGGGGATCTGGATCTGGATCTGGATCTAGTTACGGCTCAGACTCAGGATCGAAGCCTGCCTCTGGTTCTGGCTCAGGCTCTGGCTCCAGCTGGGGTGGATATTAAGACTTCTGGGTGAGGAGAGTTGATGTGTAATGAGACTGTTGCTTGTTTAATGGAGGGGCAGGATCCCTGGCTTGGTAGGATGTGAAATGGGAAATAGAAGGAAACGACAAGAGAGGGCCAGAGCTTGCTCGTCTTCTGGAATGATTAATAGTACGACAACGCTTGATTGCGTGATAAAAAGAACGAGAGATATAGAACTAATTCATGACTTAGCGATCGAGATCTGATGGAAGCTTTTTTAATTCGAGAAAGGGTTATCTGCACGTATTTCATCTATACCATTGGCTATGTAATATTCATAGTTTTGCTCGTATTACTGCCCATGCTGCTTGCTCATGCACAACTAGTCTGCTTGTTGATTCACTACCAATGTGACCTCGGTTGAGGACGTGTCAAGCCATGGAGACAGGTGCTGGAATCAGAGAAACCGTTTGTGTTCAAGTAGTATGTAGAGAAGACTCCATTCGCCAGCAATCTGCAAACTATTGTAAAAGACGATTCATTCCCACCCTTGTCAAAACCTCCAATACACCCTTTCACCAACCTCGACATCCTTCTTATACCTTGTTGAATCTTCACTTCCTTCTCTCCATTCCCTCCTGCTTCCCTATCACGCATCGTTCCCACTCTTCGGCACATAATCTTTTCCTCTCCCCAGATCTTCGCCCAACTTATGCCCATCAACCGTCAGCTCTTCACAATCCATCAACACGAACAGGATCCTCGTCCACTCCGTCTTGCTCGGATTCCTCCACGCATGCATCGTATATCTCTGGACCATCACATCACCCAGCTTCATACGCTGCACCCCGCCGCTGTCCATGACACACTCGGCCTCGCCGGCCACCACGACGCCATAGTCCAGCGAACGGGTACGGTGCATCATGCACGTGTAGCCCGGCGCGAGGTCGACGTAGCGCAGGACGGCGCCGTTGGAGCTGACCAGCCCGACGGAGGCGTTGTTGCGGGCTGCGTTGTAGGCTAGGTCGGCGTCGTTGTTCAGGTCGGCGGGCAGTGCGTTGATGTAGGCGACGGCCATGGGCATTTTGCCAGAGTCGTAGGAGCGCCAGGTCAGTGGGCGGGGTGGGAGGAGGATGGAGCGGTTGGCGACGGGCTCGGTGGTGTTGGCTGGGAGGGTTGTTGGTAAGGCTTTGGAGTAGCCCGTTAGGTAGACGGTATTTTCGGGGAGGTTGTTGAACGACATTTTGTATAGGTGGGAGGTGGTTTAAAAAGTTGAGGTCCAGAGAACGGTGAAGGGTGATGTGGCGATGAGTGGTGATTTAAGTATCTCTTGATGGCTGTGTAGAAGCTGGAAATTGCTCTAGTGTAGAGGCCAGGATTGAGAGGTGTTCAGTCCTGGAAGCAGTTATATCTATGGAAGTTGAGCTGTTGATGATAGGTCTGAGTCGAGAAAGGTTGA
This sequence comes from Erythroxylum anguifugum, assembly GCA_027478595.1. Taxonomy (NCBI): domain Eukaryota; kingdom Viridiplantae; phylum Streptophyta; class Magnoliopsida; order Malpighiales; family Erythroxylaceae; genus Erythroxylum; species Erythroxylum anguifugum. The sequence continues at coordinate 212,057 of JANIPN010072669.1, forward strand.
GCAGGTGCTCCGTTTTGTACACCATTGTCGTGTCTTTGAAGTAACAGATCGTCTCTCATAGTGTCAAATTTTTTGATGTGCGTTGCAATAGATGTGTCAAGCAAGCATTATGTTCCATGTCTGCCGTGTGGCGCGTCAAGATTGATCAGTTTGGTGTTGAGAGATGTTCGGCCCGACCACTTTATAACCTCAACTTCTCGGCCCGAACCCTCCTTCAGGAGGAGTACAAGCCACACGCCATCAAAAAGAACACCCCAATGACCTTTTGATGCACCTCGATATGGACTCCAAGTTGCGATGCACATAAAGCAGGCATATTTCCTCATCGTCTGCCGCCCAGGATCAAGAGTTTCCTGCCAGCATCTCGACGACAGTCAGCTAAACTCCTCTCATCAGCCGTTTTCGCCTCTTATCAAACCAATCACGAAAACACCTCAAAAAGACGAAATGGACAGACTTGGATTCCTCGAGCCGAGCTCGTTGACGGGCGAATCAGCTCGTCTGTACAAGGACATTGTCGATTACTTCCACGTCAAGTGCGCCTCTTTCTCGCTAACCCGCTGCCTCTTGAAGCCCGGGCGAACCGCTGACTGGTTGCAGCTACACCTACAAGCTTGAAGACGGACGAATGGTGGGTCCCGTGAGTTCTCCCGACAGCGGCTCGATCGCTCCTTGTTGCTTCTCTCGTGATCGTCCTAACCTGCTCAGTTTGGGCTCGAGCTCCACACTCCAAAGGCTGGCTATGCCTGGCTCGGCATGACCAAGGCGCTGGCCGACATGCCGGGTCTGCCCACGCTCGCCCGCGAGCTCGCCATCGTCGCCGTCGCGTCGCATGAGCAGGCGGCTTACGCCTCGTACGCTCACTGCTCCCTTGCTGACCTGCCGGATTCGGACCTGGCCCAGGTCAAGGAGGGCACGTGTCCCGCGCACCTGGGAAAGGAGTGCCAGATCGCCATCAAGGTCGCAGTCGAGCTCTGCAAGCCCGGTCCGTTATCGTCTGAGATCTGGCAGGAGGCGGTTCAGGTGCTGGGCATCTCTGGCGCCACGGCGCTGGTGCATTATGTCGGGTTTTACAAATATGTTGGCACCATCCTGAACGGGTTTGATGCCAAAGTACCAACTTCTTCATGAGCACGTCATTGTGTATCTAGTCTTTGTCAGGTCTTTATCTTGGAGTAGTGGCGTTGAAAAGGTGTTTGGTCATGGACATGATTTCATCCACGTTTGCCCTTCGTAGTCCGTGCTTTCGATCATTTTAGTCTTTGAGGCTTCTCTTCGGCCACTTACACACAAATCTTGGCGTATCACGATCGTCGAACATGGCGTATGTGTATCTCTTGGATCAACAAGCTCGATCCTTACCATACCTTACTGCACATGATAGCAAGGTTTTGCAATCAGAACTTTGGTAATGATCCTATTCGCGCAAACAGCGCAGAAGTATTTGACGACCTTCCTGATCAACCAATGCTGGTCTATACTTCGACAGCAAGCCAAGTACCTCTGGGCTAAGCGCAGAAATACAATCTTGGAATTTCAGAGGGAAAACATGTATCATCAATAGATCCAATTGCACGTATCTTCGAGCATGATGTACTCTGGCACACTGAAAACGCGAACAGACCACTGAATTACACTTGTAAGCAATGTGGAATATCTAGATCTTTTTCTCGGATCAGGAAAATATCGCAGTTGTTAGCATGTAGGCATGTCGTCGCGATACACGCCATCTATTGCACAAGTTGATACAGAGCAGACAGTGAGGCGCTTAGTAACGAGCCGCATACGCGATAAATTAGAATACCATGACCTGAGCCGCCTAGCGCCAAGAATCCGGCCCGGCTGGCATGGAATTCTTTGCCATCTTGAGTGGCAGCGCCCGCCACAGCAAACCACGATAGTGGCAACGGACACAATCCTCTCTCTGAACAGGCTCGAAATCATGCGCTGCATCAGGTATTCTTGTCGATCATCACACCTGCATGCGGCTTAAGCCATCTTCAAGCCCTAAATCGGGTGTCTCGTATAGCGTGAATGCCGACGCGCTTGGTACGAGAACGTTCGGCCCGAACGTCCACGATCAATCATGGGCGATGTCTCGCACCACAACTCATTGTCCCATGGAGCTTACCGCGATGCTCACAACTTCTACAAACTATGCGTTCTGCAGACATTTCCACAATGTTGAGGCTCTTCGGTCCGAGACACGATGCCGTCACGCGAAGTGTCTGCTGGTTGGTAACCTCGACCTTGACCGGCACCGAACCTTCAGCGATGTCGCGAATCGGACAAGAAGGCTGAGAATCACCCATTTCAGAATATTTATAAAAGTGGCTGACCTTTCCCCAGTTTATCAGACATCATCACCATCATCAACAACTACCAGCTCCAGACTTTGGCTGAACAAACTTTAATAAACAATTTGAAACCACCTACTGCCTCCTACAAGTATCAGGCCAGCAACAGTATCATCATTAAAGCCTCATTCCTCACCACCTTCTATTCGAAGTACCATACTAGTACCTACAAAAATACCCACACACAGCAACTCATCAACCAATCATGGTTCAGCTTCACCAGGACCCCAACTTTCACTACGAGGCCATCCGGTCTCTTGGCCTGTCGCGCTACTTTGGTGGCGACGTTGGCGAGCAGCTTGCCATTCTCGACAGGATCAGGCCAAGAGATGTCGAGGACTGGTACCGTGAGTGGCACGCTCTCGCTCTGCGGGTGCTATCGACCGTCGACGAGAACAATGAAAGCTCCTACTCACCCGCCACCCTCCGAGACGTCTACTTCCGTGTGAGCCACTACTTCTTTGTCGCCGATTTCTTCATCCACGGCAACCCGACAGACCCTCGTCTCAGGGAGTCATACGACCTGTGGAGGAAGTACTTTGACAAGGCTAATGCACTGCTGCCTATTCCTGGTCAACACGTCCTTCTTCCGACCGAGCATGGGTTCGAAGTGCCAGTCATCATCTACCGCGCGCAGCAAGCTTCTGCCTCGAATCCAAGGCCGACACTCATCATCGGAGGAGGCTTTGACAGCAACTATGAAGAGACGCTCCACGTCTTTGGCTTCCCAGCGCTTGAGCGGGGCTATAATGTCGTTCTCTACGAGGGACCGGGTCAGCCATCACTTCTCCACAAGCAAAACAAGGGCTTCATCTACGACTGGGAGAAGGCCGTCTCGCCCGTGGTAGACCACCTCTTCAAGCACGCATCAGGCGATCTGTCGTTCATTGATACTTCCAAGCTTGGCCTGGTCGGCATGAGCCTGGGTGGCTACCTGGCAGCGCGGGCCGCCGCCTTTGAGCCGCGACTCTCTGCCGTCATGTGCATCGACGGCGTCTGGAGTTTCCATGCATGTGTCGAGCAGGTCTTCACAGACCTGCTGCCCAGCTTCAACAGCGGAGACCGGAAGGGCGTCGACGCCGCCTTTGACAGCAGCCCAGCGGACTTGACCACCAACCGACGCTGGTTCCGTGACCACCTGAAGTTCTCATTCTGCTCCTCGTCTGGTTACGATGCCCTCAAGCAGACAGAGAAGATGACAATGGAGGGTATTGCTGGCCAGATCAAGATGCCTGCGTTCATCGGCGAGGCCGAGGGTGATATCTTCTTTGGCGACCAGCCAGCCCATATTACACGTGAGATTGGCTCACACGCGACGCTCGTCACATTTGGCAAGGACCAGGCGGCGGGAGAGCACTGCCAGAGCGGTGCACTGGTGTATCTCAATCAGAAGATGCTCGAGTGGTTTGCTCGGGTAGTGGGCGAGCGGAAGTAGAACACAGGGTCGAACAGAGGTTTGAATCGTTGTTGGAGTTGGAATGCGTTTCTTTGATTTTCTAATGCCAACGCTGTACATATTGGTTAGATATTGAATTTCCATTTATTTCTTCAACTATTTTCAAGTGGCTGACTTGTTGCGAATTGCTTCTCCCGCCTCTGACTTTGTCACATACTCAACCATTTCTGCCATAGAAAAATTCTTGGACGACACATTCGAGAGGGATAATGCATTGACTGTTTCAAAGATGGTCCAAATTTCGAAATTTACATTTTCCATCTCCAAAAGAACATCAACGGAAGGCGGGTGGTGCGTGAGCAACTGATCGCGCCACAATTGCTGGTCCAAGCCACAGCAAACCTTGGCACCGCCACCCACAAGCTTCCTCGGACAAATTGAACTTGAAGCCACAACTCTTTCACCTAATCTGACTCCACTCGCTCGAATTGTCTTGTAAGCATCAGAATCTGAGTCTTGTTTTTTTTTTTTACAAATGTGAGCCTCTCTTCTTAGAAAAAATTATAATGCGAAATTGTCGTCACTACGCAGCAGCAGACAGTTAAACTTTGCCGCTAACCTATGCAGTGCCGCCACAGCAAGAGCCAAATGGGCGTTCAAATGGCAGCCAAACGGACAGCGTCTCTTCCGCTGGGAGCCAAACTCTATACCCTGGTCCGTTGAATATGCCCTCTAGAGGCCAAGCAAGAGCAGCAGTGACGAAGACCAAAGTCATGAACAATGAACTTGGCACAATCAGATGAACTAGCGAATGAACAGACGGAACGTTGAACAGAAATGCCAGAATAGGCATGTCAGATACGAGACATGTGGCAATGTCGTGTCCTGGGGGCCGTCGTCATCATTCGCCAAGTCCTTGGGTCGGGCAGGATAATTGAACTTTAGCTTCGTTAAAGTGCGACATACAGTACCGCACGCACATGCGCGTCAGCGCTCGGCCTCTGGGCAGGGAACTCTCCCCTCTCATTTTGCCTTTCTAGGAGGGGAACGGCGATCGTCAAGGTCGTTGCGCTTGAACAGGCTCTGCTGAACAGGGTGGTTATCGTGGCGTTGCCTCTGAAGTACTAAGGTTTGGCTGTTCACGTCGTTAGATCTTACTGAACATGCATCCGTTCGATTGCAAGATCTTATACGAGTGACGTTTCTTTTCTTCTTGTGCTTTGATTTGAGGTGGCTGTGTGCGTCGTGATTATTGCTCACTTCATTGAACTAGCAGCAATCATGTACTCACTCTCAATTTTGTCTTTAGACTTTATTTTTTCACTCTTCTGCCTCCTCTCCATAATTGTCCCTGCCACATCCTCTTCAACTGTTTCTGATCTTAATTCTACATCGGCAACCAACAGCAGCTATGTTCCTCAAGCGATCGAATGTCCTGCATCCGAGCCTCCGGCCTTGATTCGCCCAGCGTCTGGCCTCTCGTCCGCTGAGATAAGCTGGATCGCCTCGCGCAAACCACTAGCAGATCAGGCGCTCGCAAAATGGCTCTCCACCATGATTCCTTCATTCCAGGACGCTAATGGCAGCAAAGACGACAGCGGACTACAGTATCCAACTCTTGCGTTGGCCAACAGTGGAGGCGGCTTTCGGGCGATGTTGACAAGCGCGGGCGTCGTGGCTGCTATGGACGAGCGTGAAGCCTTGAGCTCAGACGACGATGATGAAAATGGCAGCAAACAGTTCAAGTCCATGCGCGGCCTGTATCAGGCACTAACATATCAGACCGGTTTGTCTGGTGGCTCTTGGATGCTGGGATCGATGGCAGCAGCCGACTGGCCGACCGTGAGCAAGCTGCAGGCTGCACTATGGACACAGACGATCCCGAGCGGGATCCTAACGCCAGATGGAGTGCTTGGGACTGTGCTCACACGGCTACCCGGCCTAGCGGTGGAGATTGTTGGAAAGGTGCTCGCAGGCTATCCGGTTTCTGTCGTCGATGTTTGGGGCCGATTGCAGAGCTACGCGTTTCTTGCACGGGCTGGCGGAAATGCTCTTGGTGCTGATATTCGTCTTTCAGAGATTGTGAACAAGGGCAACTTCTCCAGCCATCGTGTGCCATTCCCAATCATCACCGCCATTGGGGCTCAGCCTGGTGGTGGCAGCTGTCCGCATCCGCCCAACTCTCCGCAGTTTGAGTTCTCGCCGTTCGAGTACGGGAGCTGGGATGAAGGCATTGCTGCATTCCAGGCGACAGAGTACATGGGATCGAAGATTGGAAATGCAGTCAGCGGCAAAGGTACCAGTGATTCGGAAACAGCAGAATGCATTCGTGGCTACGACAGTCTCGGCTTTGTCATGGGCACCTCCAGCAACATCTTCACCGTACTCTGCTCCGGCAGCCTAGGAACCTTGTTAGACGCTGTTCAGGGCGTGTTGAGCGGCGTCCAGGCTCTACTGACTGCCATACTCGCCCTTGGCAACCTCAAACCAGGAGCCGGCAACGGCATCTCTCTGGATGCCAACGACCTCGTTCTGGCCCTCTATCCAAACGTCTTTGCCAGCGTCCCCACATCATCAGACCATCAGCAGAACAACACAAATTCTAGCAGTCCAGCCGACACGGACCCTCTCATCCGCCTCGTCGACGGCGGCTTCTCAGGCCAAACGAATCCAATATGGCCAATCCTGCACCGCCGCTCTGTTGACGTGCTCTTCGTCGCGGACGCGAACAACGACCTCCCAACCAACTTCCCCAACGGGTCGCAGCTGCACGACACGTGGGTCCAGGCATCGCTTCTATCTGGTCTCGCGAACCGCATGCCTTTCATCCCGACGCCGGAGATCTTCTTGCAGACAGGTATGAACCGACGGCCTAGCTTCTTTGGCTGTAACCACGTCAGCAACGGTAGCAGCAGTGGCTCGACTGAGGGAAAAGAGGGAAGCGGGCAGCAGCTGACGATTATTTACCTGCCGACTACGAATCTTACTACCGATTCAGGCTTTGGCTCGTTCGTGTCGGCTTCGGCGGCCGATGTGGCTGGCTTGGTGTTGAATGGGAGGGCGGTGGCGACTAACGATGGAGATGAGGGGTATGGACTTTGTGTTGCGTGTGCGATTCTGAATAAGATGCCGCAGGAAGAACTGCCGGGGGAGTGTACGGGCTGCTTTGAGAAGTATTGCTACAATTAGAAGAGATGGGAAGATCTAGTAGAAGGAGTAATGGACGTGGACGAATCGTACGGAAGACTGGTTGTCTTGTGAAAGGCACTCATGAGATAGGGGGTGAAATAGTGTTCGATATTGTTCGATATACAGTAGAGCAAAGTACCCGGACTTTGGTGTTCATTTTCATGAAATACACATAATCAACTCTTATTCCATCTGCCATGTCTTACCAGCGCTCTACTGCTACTGATTTCTCCATAAGCCATATACTATGCATTACATTATCAACCAATTATATATCACATACCACATACCACATACCAAACACCATCAAACCATCAAACCACCAACGACCCACTCATAACCGGCACAGCCGTCCCCTCAAGTATCACCTCCTCGATTCCCCTACCATCCTCACGCATAAGCACCTCAACCACAATTCTACTCTTCCTACCCATATCCCTCCCCTGCGTAATCTCATAGCGATCCCTCCTCTCCGCAGGATCCGCTCTCCCCATTTCCTCCAAACACGCCGGCCTATGCCACCTCGACGCGTCCACTCCCTCCCCCACCTTCCCACTGCTTTCCCCCGTCCCGTTCCTGCGCCACGTGCTCAGCGCCGAAGCCAGCGAGCACGCCGCGCTCCCCGTCGCCGGGTCCTCGGGCGGGATGCTCGCGAGCATCATGCGCGCCTCGACCACGAACGGCCTCGGCTCGCCGCTGCCGGCAGCTGCGGAGGCCCCTCGACCGATGTATGTCCAGAAATAGGTGCCGAGCAAGGTCGGCTTGACTTCGGCGCTCACCCGGTGTTCCAGAATGGAGTCGAGGGGACGCATCATGGAGGGATGGCAGGCGGTGAGCGCGGTGGTGTCAGCCAGCTCGACGAGCATGAATGTCATTCCCTTTGTGGGCGAGACGATGGGGTAGGGCAGGGAGGGGATGGAAGGGCGGGAGGAGCTGTGCGAGGTGGTGGTCGGGAAGGTGCAGGCGGTGTCGGAGGCGGTGGCGACGGAGGAGAAGTGTACGTCGTGAGGGATTGCGGCGCGTGCGTGTCGGGTGATGGGGTTGTAGGAGGCGCGGATGGTGCCGGCTTTGATGTGCAAAGTTATGGGTATGTTGTAGTTGGGGTTGAATGGTGTTTTGGCGAGTTGGGAGCCGATGTGGCAGAGGGTGCCGATTGTGGGATGGCCTGGTCGTGGAGGGTCAGTGTGATTTCTGTCATTTCTAATGAGGTTTCTGGTTGGGAGAATATGCCTGGAGTATGTCTGCAGCATGGTTCGGAAAGGGTGTCTAATTCTCATGAAGTCATTTGCCACCAAAGTGCCTACCAATAGGACGTCAAGATTTTGACAAAGGACTTTGTATAAGAAAGTAAGACAACAGATCCGAGTCATTTCTTCGAGTAGACAACAAGTGAACTTATATTTTGATTGAGACAACAGAATTACATCGACTCAATGGACACTTCACAACCAGTTTATCTGGCCCAACTCACCTGCAAACGGAATCTCTGCATCAACGACGAAAATATCTACCCTGCGCTCCGCCGGATTGCCATCCGGGTTCTCGTGCAGAATGACTGTTTCAGACAGATTGAACTCAGCAGCGATGCGTTGCTTCTCTTCCTGCTTCAAATCAGACCCTGCTGGCGCATGCACAATGGCCAACGGGTTGCCGCGGTAGCGCGTATCTGTGAAGACATCGACAGTGTTGAATTTGAGCTCCGTCATGATTGGCGACGTGTAAAGAGAATATAGATAGAAAATCAAAGGAAAGTTGGGGATTCTTGGTCAAGATGGAGTTTTCATGCTCCAAGGTGATATTTGCGGACATGTCCAAGTTCTCGTATAGCGGGGACCCACAGGAATCTGAGTGCGCGACTCATGTAAATTACTTTTATTCGTGGCTGCTCAACAAGTTTGTTCGCGCATCCAGATTCAAACAAAAGCAGTAGAGTCTTTGATAATTAAGAAAGAAGTTTGTTGGAATGTAATACTTCAATTATCTTTTTTTTTTTTTGTTGAGGCATCTGGTGCTCCTTGGACTAGGTGACCTCTTGACTGACACTGAACCATTCAGGGACGCTATCGCCGTGCTAGTGCTTTTCCTTCTTCATGCCTTGCGAAGAAAGTTTCAATACTCGACTTCAAGAGATCCAAGCGCCCTTCTGTCACTGATCCATGCTTCATCGTTTCTTTAATCCAGCCTGGCAGCTTCTCCTGAATCCTTGGCGTAGAGTACCTCCTGTCCAGAAGCAGAATGGCAGCATAATCATTCCTGTGTCGAATGGCCCTCCCAATGCTCTGGTTCACAGCACGCATGCATGCATTCTCGTAAAACTCCCTTGCAGCTGCCTTGCCCTCTGCAAGACTGCATCCTCTTGCGACAGTGCTTCGCTCAATATACTCTAGCTTCGCTCGCCAACCTGCGCTTTGGGCATTGGGAAAAGGAAGCCCAACAACAGCCACTCCACGACCTAATCGATCAGAAAAGTTAATCCCTTCGGACAGCTTCCCTCCGATGACAGAAAAAAGCAAGGCACCTTTGCCAGCGGAAATGCTCGACCCATACTCGACCAGCAAAGAATCCACGTTGACTCCCTTGTGCTCTTGGAAAACAGGTTTGCTCTGATGAATCTCATCAAGTATAGTTTTTGGGCCAGGACCTGAAGTCAAAGTCTTTTTCCAATGGCGCACAACCTGTTCAAGGTACTGATAGCTGGGAAAGAAGACGACAAGGCCATCAGGGATGACCGTTGCCAACGAAGCAACAGTCTTGCCTAGCTCAGTCAACAACAATGGAGAACTGCGTTTGTCAAAGGTGAAGTCGAAACTCATTGTGGCCGTAGCAGTCAACGGGCTGGCAATTAAATTTTCTTTTGGAATCACATGGCCGCAGCTCAAGGTTCGGATCTTGTGCCTCTCCACATACGGAAACAAGTGATTGACATAGTCATCCATTGGTGACATGGTCCCACCTGCAAGCACAACTGACCGACTCTCTTCTACCACATCGCGAAATTGATGAGCAGGGTCAAGCAGCATATATCTCAGCATATACTTGCCGTCGTCGCTCTCGAAGAAATATTTCCCTTCAGCGGCAGGGTTGGTCAGTGTGAAGAAGAACGCCTCAACAATCATGAGTACAGGTGTCTCCGCCGCTCCGGTGTATGGTCCTCTCTTCGCTGCAGTGGACTCGGCCGCTTCGGTGTGAGAAATGTAGCCGGCAACTTTGCGGGCCAACTTGCTCTCTTGAAGGTAGCGACAAAGCTTGTGCAGGTTCACTTGATCGAGGCCCTTCCCAGACATGAGTTCAGTCATCTCGACCAGACCGTCTTTGAGACCGCTCGATTGTTTGCCTTGCAGTAATGTACTTAGTGAATCAATCAGTCGTATGACTTGAGCGACGTAGACTCTGTTCTTGCCTTTGAGTTTGTTGCGAAATCTCTGCAGGTAGACGGTGAGCTGGGAACGCGATTGCTGCAGCTGCGACAGCGAGACCTCGGCAGAGTAGATGCTCTCGATCGAGTCCATCAAGTTGTGAGCTTCATCGACAATGATCACATGATCTTTCAATGAGATATCTAGAGCCTCACGCGCGGACTTCTGTAGCAGCAAAGGGTAGGGCAAGGTCACGATTTCGCTCGGGCCTATCGCTGCTCGTGATGCATAGTATGGGCATATTTCGGTCTCTTTGCCCACCTTCCCAAGGTCCTCAATGTCACGAACTTTTGCCAGAGCCAAGTCCCGGAATTGGGTAACGAGAGGCTCACTCTCTTTGTTGGGTAGGTATTTGCATTTCTGTTCTTTGGGTGTATTTGGCTGCTGCAATTCGAGACAGCGCTCATTGATAGAAGTCGCGCTGCCAAGCTTCGCGACTTTTGGGTTGATGCATAGATTTTTTCGTGCTCCAAGAGAAATGAGACGGATGCTCTCCAAGCTCTCCTGGCCATTTTGAACTTCTTCTTCGTCACCAATCACGGCAGCTGGTATCCTCAAGCGTTGTACTTCGCCGACGAACTGACTCAGCTGAGAGTGCGTCCTGGAGCAGAAAAAGATTTTGGTAGAGACTTGCAGTGGATCCTCTCCTTCTTCATCAGGCTTTACCATCATTCCTGCCCTCTCTAGAAGTTTCAGCGTCTCGGCGGAAAAGACGTCATCCTTGCCACCACCACCTATTCCAGCTCTGTTGCTGCCTGACTGTTGCGTCGCAGTGGCAGACTCGGTATCAGAGACGTAATCGTCAAGCAGGAACTCAGCCTCCTCATCGCGGCTTGAGCCAGACCACCTCTCTTGTTCACCTCGCTGTACACTTGTTAGAGGGTGGCAAAACATGGAAGATGGTCGCCCAAGACTAAAAAGAGGAGATTCCTCACCGGCCTCTTTCTTGGAGGTTCGCCCTGCTCGTAGCGACGCCTCTTACTCTGCTCTTCTGCACGAGCCTTGGTTAGGCGGGTCTCAAGTTCCTTTCTCAATAGCACTGCCTTCCTGATGCGGTCCTTCTTATCGAATTCAACAACCCAGTCTGGCTCGTCGTCGTCTGCAAAGTTCACGATTGAGCTTCATTCAGGCTCAGAATAGATCGAAAGCTTACCAACACCTGCAGATGCTCCTTCAAGCTCTGCTCTTTGTCGATCCCTCAGCCACGTCAGAGCACCACACACTAGGCTCAAAGACTTCCCCTGTAGTCCTAGTCAGCAACAAGACGTTGAACAGCCGGCGTGACGATTCTGTTTCGCGTGTCAAGTCCTGATGTCTTGAGTCTGAGCACTAGAGCACCCATTGTACATGGTAGAAACGAGATCTGCGGAGACTTGCTACACAGCTACTTGATCTCAAGCCAGGCGCCGGAGAATTGACAAGAAAATAAGCCGACCTACCGTCCCTACGCAAAGCTGTCACTACCAGAAGATTCACCCTTCATGCAGAACATACCAGTGGGAGACTCGAAAATGCCAATTTGTCCCTGCTCTAGACAGTCGTACAGGTTTGACATAAATTGAAGCTGTATGTCGTAGGGTTTGAATGGATGGTGAAAATCACGTGCTTCAGACGCCATGATCGTGACGTGACAAGAGTTTGGGAGGTGCGTCAAAACGAATGTTGAGGATATCGTATAGGATTGCGCCTGCTAGAACACCTGAGATACAAGATGCTCAGGAGGCCATCGCTGTAGAACTTTTCAAACAAAATCGACGTTGTGAACCCGCAATCAGAAGAGCAGATATAGGATATCGCGTCATCTAGATCAATTGGCAGAGAGAAGGGATGTCAAATTTAAGAAGTATTTCGAAAGGCGAGGTAACAAGACTCAAAGTGTGAGTTAGAGTACTAGATGTCTGACTGTACAGGCTGAGTTCGTTTGATTTCAAGACCTTGTATTTGGGAGGCTTCAAATCCGACTCAGAGCCTCTCTAGTACTAGTCCTCGTTGAATGGTAGGAAGCGATACTTGGTAGCGAGGCCCTGACAGAGGGCGCTAGCCTCGGCTGGATAGACTCGCAACACTAGTGCTTTGACAACACTATCATCAACGCTATTCCTACGCGTAGACTAGGTGCTATGTTTTCCCTAATTGACCTTCAATCGAATATTTCTGTCATAATGTTGTGGTGCGGTATTCAAAAACTGACCCAAATAGCTCCAATGTAATAATCAGACTGTGATTGAAATGAGATGGTGACAATGAACTCGTCACGCTCATCTTACCTGATCCTAGGAGCTATTACTGGGTGCCGATCGTTGCTGTAAAGGACGTGAGTTATGAAAAGGTTATTCTTCATCTTCGTTGGTCGGTTCACCCCATCAAGCAAGTCAGCTCATACGAGAACCATGGACAATGGCCTGAGGTGGGAAATTTTTCAGAATCGTGTGATGCGCCCGCTCAGACCCAAGGCTGTGTGACACCTGGGCAATGGCTAGCCCCGGCAAAGATCTTATCCTGAGATTCAAGTGGCGAAAATGTCATTCCCGCGACCAGGTCTGTACCAGCTGTCAAGATGAGACTGTGCTTGCTTGGTTCCTTTACTTGGCTTCTTGCTTGCCAAGGCGTGTCGGCGAGACTCTATGATCTTTCCTCAAGCATTGGTATCGATCTTAATCTGGATGTATCGGATTCAGGAAATGTCTCCAAGATCGCGGCAGCATTGATAGGAAAGCCTCCAGCGGTATCGTTGAGCCAACTCTTGGAGGATGTCACGCCTCGGACCAACTCCAGCACGTCTCTCGACAGAGCATGCTCAGACATTCACTCGGCACTCCCTCGAGCTCAATATTCGGGGAGGATATGCAGCAGTTTGGACTGCCTCTCGTCCATTGGGGCGTACTACAACAATAGGCAGGCTGGCAATCATCCGGCATGCGTCGTGTATCCGACATCAAGCGCAGATGTATCCGTGATCATGAAGAAGCTTCGTCAGTATGATGTCGACTACGCTGTGCGTTCGGTCGCTGGCCACTCAACCGGTTTCAACTTCACATCGGAGCACGGCTTCTCAAGCACCACCGGTGTCTTGGTCGACATGCGCAAGATGGCTGCTGTCTCTTTTGACGCGTCGACTGGCATCGCCCGGTGGGAGACAGGCACCAACTTCGGCGACCTAGCTCAAGCAATGGAGCAGTACGATGCCCAAGTCGCCGGTTCCCGGCTCGCCCATATTGGTCCAGGCTGCACCCTTGGTGGAGGATTGACGTGGTTCACATCTCAAGCAGGCCTTGGGAGCGACACAAATGTTGCACTCGAGATGGTGCTGGCAGATGGTAGTGTGGTCATTGCGAGCAGAGAAAATGAGTTCAGCGATCTTTTCTGGGCCATGAAGGCTGGCCTGAACCAGTTCGGCATCGTGACCGCTATTCATTCCAAAACCTTCCAAGGAACCAAATTCTTTGGCGGTACAATCCTGTTCTCCAACGATCACCTCTCAGAACTCTTCCGGGCACTGGCGACTTGGTACGGCGGACGTGCAGACCAGTGCCCGAAAGGCAACATCCTTGTCGTTTTCACTAACATACTCGTCGACTCTCTGCTGACAAGACTCAACCAAATTCAGCTATTCTACGATGGCAGTGATCCGGGAGACTGCTTCGGGGATTTCATGCGGATTCCTGGCATCTTCAATAGCACCGGTCTGCGCTCCTATCCAGACCTTATCACCAACTCTCTGGTCAGTTTGCAAGGGGCGCAAATTATGAAATCCAGATCTTACTGACACCCATCAAGACCAATATACCTGTCGTGTTTCAAGGCTTCAACACTGCTTTACTATCAGCAGCGACCGACATCCCCACAGTTGCAGATCTGCAACAGATATATGACACTTGGAACAACTAGTAAGTACGCCTTCAACCCGCAAGAGCACGTGAGACAACGGGCTGACTCGACCAAAATATCATTAGCGCAACTGGGACAGATGGCATCTATCTGCAAAACTCGCTCAGCTTTACTGTGATGACGAACACGACTCTCGCGGCGCAGAAAGCAGCAGGGGGATCGCCTATGGGCGCTGAGGATGCAGGCGCGTTCCTCTGGGTGAGCCGATTCTTTTGACTGGGACATTCACCACTGTCATTTATTGCGATGCTGGGTCTGAATCATCTAATACCTCTCTAGATCGTCTATGATCTCACGTCAATCCCTGCGGTTGGTGCACTTGAGGACCCGAGACTCTTCGGCGGTGCCGTGAAGGCTTCACAACAGTAAGTACGAAAAGCCAGAGCCACGGGCCTTACAATTTTGTACTGATCGTGGTTCGTTTCTTTTTTTCTTCCAGAATACCAAAGAGCAGCCGCAAGCTACCGCTGTATGCGAATTACGCACGAGTCGAGCAGAAACCATATCTGACATACAAGCCGGAAACCCTGGCGCGTTTTAGGCAGGTACGTATCGTGGTAACTTGTTCTCCACTCTTCTGCGAAAACACATGCAAAATAAGACCCAACTGACACATCGAACCGCTGGCGCCGGCAGATCAAGCACAAGTACGACCCAGACGGGTTTATCACCAAACACACCACAGGCCACGTCTTCTACTGAAGTTGGGGACGAAACCGGATCAACACGTACGTGAGCGTGGCGAGAGGCATCTGCGAAGTCTTGAGCCGCAAATGGCATGCGTTGCTCACGAATGTGGAATGCTTGCCGAATCAAGATGGATTCTGTAAGCTAGATAAAATGTGGCATGATAAACTCACTACCGAGAACGAACGACCTGTTGTCGTGACCGGACCTGCGCATCAATGCATCACCTTCACTAGCCTGAAAATCATTGCAAATCTGGCCGATGGTTGCCTTGATAGTCGAAGCCCCTGCAACAGATTGTGATGGTTGAAAACATGAGAAAAAGATTTCACCACGGTGAACCCGCATTCTACATTTGCATGCATCGACCAACCATGGAATGATAACTCACAAAAACTGTACATCGTATTCCCAACGACGATCATTACTGTAGTGTTGCGGGCGGATACTCGGCTGGCTCGCGAAAATGATCCGATCAAGTGAGATGCATGGCTCCGCTACATGCTGATGGTCCGGCTGACTACTAATGCTCTTGAAGTGATGAGTAGTCTTCTTACGCGTAAGGGAAGAGAGACAGCGAGATTAAGCACCAACCAGCCGAAATGGAATCTGAGGCAAAGCCACAGTTGCGCAGCCCCCCCTTTGGAAGGATAAGCGTGCACGTTTCTGCGAAACAGATCGCCATCGGTCAATGTGGCTCTGACCCGTTTCTGCCTCGAATCCGGAAACGCCACTGATTACGGAGCAATCAGGAAACTGCCGCAAAAAGTGAACGTGTTTCTCTTTCTCGCAGTGTATGCTTACCAGACCTTGTCGCCTTGGTCATGGGGCGGTGCAACTCCTAAAATGCGATGGCGGATGTTTTACGGCAGCTCCGAAACCTCCTGCTGTTATGAAAGTACTCTCTACTGCAGGAGGCCTGTTGTACGTTGTAGAGACCGTGCGAGAGGCTATCGATCTTCAGCTTCAGCTTGCATGTACGTGATGAGTTTAGGACTAGTTCCTTCGATGCAATAGTCTCAGGCTGCCAACAGACAACCGTTCCGTCTTCGATGGCTTCACTGCCTCAGGCTACCAAGCGAGTCCTTTTTGGCTTCACCAAACACCACACGCCAGGTGGAGATTAGATTGGTGATGGAGGTTTAGTGAGAAGCAGCCGATGGAAAGGCCCCGCCTCTGACACCCCTCCCCCCCTGTACTCCCGTCCATCCTCCCCCATTCAGGGCCCTCGTCCCGCCGGGGTGTAGCGGTGATGGTGGGTGGTGTGGCCGCATGTGGGTGCCTGTAGCCGTCTCCAATACCACTTCACCCCCAAATTCCCAGCCAACGGCAGGCAACGGCAGCCTCGTGTTCGTCCTTCTTTCTCTGTACGTCCTGCCAGGCAATGATACCAAGACTGTGTGTGCTATAGATAATAATACTCTTCTGCATCGCACACACCTCCATGTCTCTCTCACTTTCCCTCGATCGTCACCAAAAGAGACGAGGCCTGATCCAGCGGACCTGTTCCTCTCTCGTGCGCGCTGCCCACGCCGGCGTGCTGAAACACAGCATCCTCTGAACAGCATCAGCCCGCCCCAGTGCTGCCCACCAAAAAAAAACCTTCGCCATCCTATCACGCTCAGCCGTACCGTCAGAAAGCACTGCGACTACCACCACCACCTCGTCCTCCCACAAATCATCGTCTCCCGTCAGCGCTACGATCCAACAGCTGAACCTGCTGGTGGCAGCAGCCCAGAATCCGTCCAGACCTAAGCCCACTTGGCTCCAGCCCGCGCGCGCTGCGCGCTATATACTAGCCACCATGTATTCAGGCCAGCAGCAGCAACAACAGCAGCAGCAGCAGCAGCAACATCATCATCATCAGCAGCAGCAGCACTACTCTTCCTCCTCAACTCACCTTGGAGCAACCTTCGCTCCTGGAGGCTTCGACGACTTTAGCATGCCTGAGCTTGTCTCGCCTTCCCCGCAACGGTGAGTTTACCACCTTTTCCAACGTTCTCGAAGCTTTGTGATTGGATCGAGAAAAGTGGAGCAGCGATGGGAGGAATAGGCAAGAAGGGACCGACAAAAGGAATGGAACGTTTCGCATATGAGAGAGAGAATGCTTTCGACTGATCTTCGCCCACTCCTGGGCTTGTGTTCAGGTCTGCGCCAGAAGAATTTCACGAGATACAAGGGAAGCTGCAGCACATGGAACTGGGAGCAGACACTGTCCGGCCAACTTCGGTCCAAGGCTCGGTCTTCGGTCTGGCGGACACGCTGGGCACTCCGGGCGCAAGAGGAGGGACACCACAGCAGCAGCAGCAGCAGCAGCAGCAGCAGCACGCCGGCTACGGAGCGCCCACCTACGATGCTGGCCCGTCCTTCTCCCCGTTCCCGAAGCTCAACCCCCGCCCTCCGAACGTGCCGCCTTCAGACGACGAGAAGCTGACCATCCTGGACACGGCCCGGACGAAAGTGATCGCGTCGAACGATCCAGAGATCCAATTGACTTGGGCCCAAGACACGCTAAATTTTGTCGAGATTGCTGCCCAGGATGAGGCAAGGAACGCGCTGGACGGTCCTCGGCCCACAACCCCTCGACTGGAGCATGAGCTGAAGCAGGAAGCCCTCGCCATCGTCGGTTTCCTCGCCGAGCAGAGCCATCCTCGCGCTGTCTTCATCAAGGGAATGTGGCTGGAGTTCGGCAAGTTTGGAACACGCAAGGACTTGCGCGAATCATACCGCTGCTACGCCCGGTCAGCCGAGCGTGGCTACGCCCGGGCCGAGTACAGGATGGGCATGCAGTTTGAGGGTTCAAACGACATCCAAAAGGCCATCCAACACTACCAGACTGGTGTGCAGCGACGCGATGCAGCTTCCTCCTATCGTATGGGCATGATGACGCTCATGGGCCAGCACGGCCAGCCGCTGGACTCGCAGCGTGGCATCGAAATGATCAAATATTCCGCCGACAATGCTGACGAGAACTCGCCTCAGGGTGCCTTCATCTACGGAATGCTCCTTGCGCGTGAGCTGCCGCAGGTCACTGTACCGGACCACCTTCTGCCGCCAGATCAGAATCAGGCTCGCATGTTCGTCGAGAAGGCTGCTTTCTTGGGCTTTGCTAAAGCGCAAACCAAGCTCGGCAGGGCCTACGAACATAGCGAGCTCGGCTGCCGCTTTGATGCCACTCTGTCCCTTCATTACAACAACCTAGCTGCGAGGCAAGGCGACGAAGACGCGGAGATGGCAATCAGCAAATGGTTCCTCAGCGGTCAGGAGGGCATCTTCGCTAAGAACGAGCAGATGGCCTTCAACTACGCCAAGCGCGCCGCAAAATCCGGCCTTTCGACTGCCGAGTTCGCTATGGGCTACTTCCACGAGGTCGGTATTCATGTTCCTGTCGATCTGAAGGAGGCGCAGAGGTGGTACCGTAAGGCTGCAGACAGCGGCAATAAGGATGCCGCGGCACGTGTCGAGGGTATCAGCCGATCAAAGACTCTTTCTAGGAAAGATCATGACCGCATTGCCGTCGCCAAGGTCCGGGAAGGCAGAGCAGCAGATCAGAGTGAGCCTCCGAGGACCTCGTCCCGCGCTGGAGGTCCGAATGGCGCCCCTCTTCAGATGCCACAGCCGACTGGAACACCAGCAAATGGAGGCTACCAGAGTTACCAATCCGCGGGGTCTGTGTATCCTCCAGCCGGATCCCAGTTTGCTCCTGCAGGTGGCGCTGCCGCCGCATATCCTCCTGCGGGTGCAGCCTATCCTCCCGCCGGTTCGACATATCAATCAGCACCGCAGAATGCGCCCGGTGCATACCCTCAACAGGCACAGGGCCAGTATGGTGCGTATGGCAAGGGCCCTGGTCCTGGCCCTGGCCCTGCAGCAGGAAGACCATCACCAGCACCCGGACCTGGCGGATACGGCAGCCCAGCGCCTGGTGGTCAGGGCCCAGCGCAGCGACCACCCTACCAGAACAATCCCAGCGGTCAGTATCCGCCGCGATCGACCTCAACACCGCAGCAACCAGGCAATCGTCGGCCGGGACAGGGTCCGCAGGGTCCGCCAGGGCCGATGCAGTCACCACAGCAAGATTTTGGCTATGCGGCGCCACCGTCAAACTTCAAACCTCGACCAGACTACATGAGCACAGGCCAATATCCGACACCTACCTCCAGACCCGATCATCCAAGCAACCCGCCAAGCCCCGTATCTGGTCCTCGCGTTTCGCTTGGTGGTGGTGGTGGCGGCAGGGGTGCTCCTCCACAGCAGCAACAACACCAGAAGCCTGTGCAGCAACGACAGCCTTCTCTTCCACAACCACAGCCACCGAGACAACATTCGATGCCGCCACAGCAGCAGCCACAGCAAAGTCAAGCTCCTGCTCAACGGAAGCCGCAGAAGCCGATGATCCAGGGACCCTCCACCTTCGACGAGATGGGCGTTCCAAAGGCCAAAGACAAGGAGGATTGCGTAAGTGAAGGAAACCGATACTTGGAACCTCAAGACATGCGACAGCAAGCTAACGAAGTCCACAGATTGTGATGTGATTAATGAGCCTGAATAGCATGGACATTTTGGATGACACGAAACGACGACGACTTGGGAAACGACGCACTTTGGACGATCCGGCGACAGCCTGCATTACAGTGTGACAGACTACTTGAGAACTGTCAATGATACCCTTAGAAAAGCTACCAGATGGAGGCGGAGGGGGGTATATAATCAAGGACAACCCAACAAAATTTTATTATTCTGAATTTTACTGGAAAGAGCGCGTTTGGGAAGGTGGCAATTTTGCTGGTATATGCCATGTTCGAGTACAAAATTGAATTGATGCATATACATCTCGTACGATTTGAAGGTCCATAAGTCGGCTGTCAATTGTACAAGACCGATCGACTTCGAGGTCCCTACATTCGCAGCTGCTCGTGTTGTTCACATGGTAGATACAACAGACCTGTGAACGGCTGTCCTTCGAGCTAGCAGCACTGCAGCTTAAACGCACAGCCTCAGGCTTTCACAATATCCGTCACCCTGAGGTTCTGCCACTAACCGATCGAGATGTGCACCTTCCCAGGTACAGCGCTCCTACCATTCAAGAAAGCAGACGCGGCTGGAGAGCCGCATGCGAGAGTGTCGTCATGACCCACATGCTTCTGCCCAGCCGCCTGTCTTGCTTCTGGTCATCTGCCAGTGGGCAAAAGGCAAAAAGGCGGGATGTCCAAAGAAGGAAGGGTCTTTAACCACATGACCGGGTCAGGCAGGTGCAAGCAGAGAGAGCTCCTGCCTCAGACTTTCTGGCATCTCCTGCATTTCGAGCGACTCGAGGGGAACGTGACTCGAGCTTAGGGCTTCGAGGCACGTTCAAATCACCAAGTCGACCTCTGCGAAAGGGCTTGTTTGTCTTGTACCAGGACGCATATCAAGGCTGACGTTTCCTGCTCTTTTGCCTAATTGCTTTCACCTGCTTGGTGCATCACGTTCCCGCATTTGCCCCAGCCTGCCTGAGCTCGCAGATGATAATTACGTCGCGGACTGCCCCAGTGAACTCAAATGTCTAAAAAGTAGCATTGATTTACGAATGGTTTCGAGGTACCAGCCTTCCATCTGTCAGGGTACAGTAAGTCATCAGCGGCACCGACTCCGTGGGGAGAGAGAGAGACCGTATGAGTTCTGACGCGGGAACGGAGCAGCGCAGAAAGTCATCAAGCTTTGCACTAGCACGTGCAGCTTCACGCAGGGACACCACCGGACCTGAGATCAGTCCTTATTTGCGTGCTGCTTGTACGGGTATCGTTTACGACAGCTCGCCATCAGCCATATTGACATTTTATGAGAGATTTTTGCGAATGCTTCACTCATACCTAGGTAGTCTGTGATAGCATCGGCAACCCGTTACTTTTCAGCACGCCGGAGGGCAACTCCACTGTCGAAAAACCACACTGGTTTGGACTCAGCACGCGACTCGAAGAGAATCCCGCTTTTTCCCAGCTCGGCATTCCTCGTCTGTTAAGCTGAATCACCGGCAGGCACAGGCCGGACCTCTGATAAATCACCTTACCGGTTCCACCCAAGAACAGCCATCTTTGATACGGAAGAATAGGCTGCATGTTTGTGGAACAAACTCGAAATCATCCATTTCTCAACTCATCCAAATCGTGCAAAAAAGAAAGCGGAGAATTCCGATCCGTCACCCGCCCGGAATTAGATCTCTGGTCGAAGCCTGAGCATATCGCTGTTCTCCACATCATTGTCACAAACCTTCGTATCTCAACACCGGAAAGCTGTCGCACCACCACCCCGCAATATTAAACAAGTCCCTGTCCCGCTTTCAGGCTCGCAGTCACAGACCAAGAGCGGGAGCGCATTGCACCACCAGGCATTGCACTCTCTCGTACCTCCTTGCCAGTTGCCCAACATTTGGCTGAACCGACTATAGTCTGGCCGGAGGCGAACAGCTGATGTAGCGACTGCGGAGTCAGACAGCTCAGACAGCTCAGTCTCTCGGTTTCCTCTCTATCGTCAACTCTCCGCCCACGCATAAACTGACTTCACCAGCCACCCCACACCTTTCATCTTCCCGCACAACCTCCGTCATTCGAAGCTGCTGTGATCACAAAGTCTCTCCTCTCCGAAAAGCGCTCGAAATCATCAACTAAAGGAAACTGCCTCTGCTTATAGGTGTCGATCTGGAAATTTCTCGCGAAGAATCTTCATCTCACTCTCACCACGGACCGAGCCTCAGACAGCCCCATGCGGGACTAGCCTCGGCGCGATAACGTTGCAGCTCGGTGCTTTCCTTCTGGGCACTCGACGCCATTTACGCTCGTCAAAGGGCCATCGGTTGTTTCAGCGAGCATTTGAAAACCATCTGTCATGGCCGGAATCGGTGGCGCAGGCGTCGACACTGCGCTGCATCACTCCGCTGTGTTGGCTTCGAGTCCGCCAGGCCTACCGCACACAGCTCTGCCGCCTCATCGCTACGCTGGAGCCAACTCCCACGGCCAGCAGCAGCAACCGCACCACAGTCACCGAGGAAGCGGCTCTCAAAGAAGTCATCCTAACGGAAGACCCATCAACGGCCGCAGTCGGCATAATAGCAACAACTTCGAGGGTGCACGCAGTCCACCTGGGACAAAGAGTAAGGAAACCAGAGTTCTGTGTGCTAATATACGGAGATGATGCACATGCCAACGGATGCTAATTCTGTTTATTTGAAGATCTCTCACATGTTCCCTGCAAGTTCTTCAGAGTAGGCCAGTGCCAGGCCGGAATCGCGTGTCCGTTTTCACACGATTTCGAAAACGGCGAACAGCCGTGCAAGTATTTCGCCAAGGTAGGTGCCACACAAGAGACGGAACAAACCTGGAGGCATCAACAGGGACTGAAAGATTGAACAGGGAAACTGCAAGTTCGGACCCAAGTGTGCCAACCTGCACGTCGATCAGTATGGTCGCGTCGTCAACAGGCCTCAGAAGTCTCTTGCCGCCTTCAATATTGGCGGCCGGCCAGATCCCATGCTATACCAGCAACAAGCCGCCGCAATGGGTCTTCCTTTGGATGATATGAATGGCTCGAACCCTTTCAATAACCAGATACCGCCCCTCAACGATCTCGAGCCATCGTCTGCCCTCCCCTCTGCAACCCAGCCTTACGATATTCCTGGCAGCAGTGGTCAGACTCAGTTTGGTTCTCCGCCAGAGGAGTCCCGCTTTCCCATGTCCCCGCCTCTGATTCGCAACATCAATGAGGTCGGCCTTCCATCTAGCTTCGACAGCAAAGGCAGTTCGAGCATGTTCAAGCGCGGCCCGGTCGCAGCATCGGTGCCCTCAAAATTCTTCACCATGCATTCGCCTCCTTCGTCTATGCCCAAGAATGGCATGCTCACCTCTGAGGCAGTCCGCGGTATTCGTGACTACGGCGTCGACAACCGCTCAAAGCCGGCTGCTTTCGGCTCCTCGCCCCTAGGAATGATGGAAGAAGAGCCGGCACCACGAATGATGCATTCTCAGCGTATGAGGCCTCGTGGACCCGGTGGCATGATGTCGTCGAGCCTTCCCGTGAGAGAAGATTGGGACAACTCGGACGGCGATGACGATTTCTTTGATGATCAGACCAAATATGTGCCAAGCGAGCTTCTTGATAGCCAGATATTGAACCGAGACGGAACTGAGGTACCATCCTCGAGAGACCAGCTCGCAAGCACCGCACCGCGTGACTTCAGCCGTACCGCCGGCGCAACCAGCGGCAGCTTCGGTGCCCTCGGTAGCCCAGAGTTTGGTCCCAAGTTTGGCAGCCCTAGCATGGCCAGTCCGGGCAACAGCCGCTTCACGGACTTTTTTGCAGAGCAGAAACGCAAGGAAGCATCCAACAATAGCGGAGCTGCATTCGGCCCAGTCGGTTCACCTCGTCGTAGCTCTGGCTTCAACTTTGGGACGAGCCCGAGCGGGCTGACGTCCGACCACCGTCATTCCATCTCCGCGCTCACGGCCGGCCTACAACGTACACGCATTAGCCGTGCTGCGTCGACAGATAGCGCACCCAGCCCAGCTCTAGGCGCTGTCGGCTCACGCCGGCCACCTGAGCATCGCGTCCCTGCTGAGCGCACCATATCGAGCAGCTCGGTTCAGAAGATTGACGAGGAGTCGTCGGACTTTCTATTCGATCTCGACGAGGACGATCCGCTCGCTCTGCGCCAGAATAGGATACCACCCGGTCTATAGGCTGGATCTCTCTCAGCCGATCCGTCGAGTCTCGCATGAAGCTGTCTCTGCCTTCTCTCCTATCTTGCGTGGCAGTGACAGAAATCGGGGTCTTGCCAGCCCCCACCTTCATTATGATTCCATGTTGTGAGGAATGAGGTCTTTGGACCAAGAGAGTCATGTTAGAAATGTGTTCCTGCCAGCTGTACCATAAACCATTCTTGCTCACTGCTTTTCTGGCTTTGGAACATCGGCGTGAAAGAGCGAGGCGTTGGTTACGAGAGAGGGCTTTTGAAAGCCGTCAAACGATTGCATAGCAGGAGTTTTGCAGCCTCGAAGCGACATTGAAAGCTAGAAAATACTCTCGCTATGATTTTTGAAGATAACAGCATCTTTTAGATTCTGGCGTTGGCATAAGATTGGTTGAAGAGAGTTGGAACAAAATTACGGTCGTTTTAATGTGGGAGGAATCGGAGTCTGATTGAAAAAAAAAGGGAGGCTTGAAAGAATTTGAAATTAAGAAAAGAAGGCACAACTTAGAACGGACAGTTTGAGACTTGTGTCTGAAGATCTGCTTGCAAAAAGAGAGCACACGCGCACCTGCCGGTGAGGGTTGGCTGAAAGACAAGGCCAGGAACGATCTTACTCGAAGAATTACCAATTGAAGGCCTTGGCCTAGGTAGGACCTTCCTTACTCTTTCTTTGGCTGTGGGAGTATAGATATGTGTACGATGACGATAACGAAAAGACACCGAGACGAGTGTTGATGAGGCAACAAATAGATACGCCGATTGAACATTATGAAAGTCAGATTCAGTCCTTAAGCATACTATCTGTTCAATACTCCGTTGTTGCAACTTGACGACTGTTTCGATGATCAAGCGGTACTACAGCTTGCTTGGATCGTAGCTTAATTCTTGGAACGGGCTTTCATTTGTTGACTTGGGGCTGTTGTATCTCATCTTCAATTCATGGGTTATTGCCTGGAAGCTAATAGTAGGATTTCCCCTCTCCTCCCAGCTTTCCCCTCCGATATCTCACTTCCCCCATTTCCCACCACAAAAACATCACCAAACCACCACACGACATGCACACGCTCAAACAATCGTCTCCAGCTCCCTCGCATACCCAATCGTATTCTCGATAAGCTGTCCGCTGAAATTCGTGGCGTACAGCAGCGCCGCCGCGCCTGCCGCACCCGCCGCGCCCGCACCGGCACCAGGCTCATCTCCATCCTCTTCTGACGATACCGCCCCTTGCGCTGCTTCTGCGGCGTCGGCAGCGGCGTCATGCTGCGGGAAGTAGATCCGTCCGTCTCGTAGCTCCCAGCCGTGCTCGTGTGCGAATTTGACCACCTCGCCCTCGCTGGGTAGGAAGAGCAGGTTCTTGGCGTTGGGCACAGGGATGGATGGGTACGCTTTTTCGCTGCAGCTGGCGATTTCTTTGCGGATCGTGCCGACGAGGACCTACGTGGTAGAGACTGCGTTAGTTTGAGAGCTAGGATTAGGAATTCAGAGTGGAGGGTGGACAACATAACAAACAGGGTTATCTTGAACCAGTAGATCATAGAAATAGGTAGCCAAGACTTACCTGGGAGAACACGCCAAATTCTTCGCTCGGCAACCGCTCACTCTTCGCCAGCTCCCACACACGATCGTAGCTGCCCTCCATCAGACACCGCTCCAGCGCGATCGGGTAGCGGATGCTTGGATCTGCGATAATCTCCTCATCCTCGTCATCACTACTGTCCTCGTCGTCGCTGTCATCGCTGCTCTCATCATCTTCGTCCTCCTCGCCCTCAGCCTCAAGCGCCTCGATCAGCGTGTGGAAGCCCGCGTAGTCGCCATTAGTCAGCAACAGCATCAGGTAAAGACCGGTGATCTTGGCTCTTTGACCTCTTCGCTCTCCCGGCGGGAATGCAGACTTTGGCAGCTCGTAGAACGGCGACAGAGCTGCCTGGTATCGTGTGAACTCCTCCGCCTTCTGTGCTCGGATAGCTAGCAGCGCTGACGCCTCGAGGATGAACCGTGCGGCGGCATGTGCCGGTGGTGGTGCTGAAGGGTTGGGCAGCAGCAGGTTGTGTGTGAGGAGCGTCCTTTTGCCTTTCGACAGTGCCTTGTTGACTTCGTCGGTGGAGGCAGAAGGCTTCCGCAGCAGTGATTGAAGTGTTGAAGCTGCTTGCTTCAGATCCTCGGCCGCTGACATGTTGGAAGGTTGAGTGTGAAAAGCTGATGACCTATGCTCTTGCTCCGCCTCTTGATTCGATTCCTTAAGTGCCGTGCAGTAATCCGCCAAGCAGTTCCTGCTCTGTGACCTTGCCTTGATCCGCTGCTTTGGCCAGATGTGTCAGTGTCGAGTTGACGATGCCCGATTTTATCCTCCTAGAGCGGCGTGAACGATACGTAGCAGACTGGTTCGGCACAGAACTTGTGGGATATCTGATTTCAGGTTGGCGAGGTATTTCAGCAGCGTTCTCGAGTTGGGAAATGCACGCTGAATCTTAGAAGGTGGCGGTGGTCTTTCAAAGTGGCAGATACCCGTAGAATGTGAAAGGCGGAACCGGCGGCGGAGCTTGTGCTCAATCCTCTGCCAGACGTGTGCCATCGGAGTATAGACCCTTTAGCCTCTGATCTCATCCACCGGAGTTTGCTCCTCATCAAGACCTACTTACCCTTTGATGCTCCAGCTACTATTCACTCACGGATCATCAACTTGTGCTGGTTTATCTTGCAACGATTTGTGCCGTTAGCAGCTTTTTAGTGGTATACTCTCGCTACATATGCTTTTCAAGCAACTTGATTGCACGTCACCATATATTTCGGGTTGATCAGCTCAGTTTGATCTCCAATGTAATGAGATCAACTGCTAGATGCCGATACTATGCTCTTGGACGTGTTCTAGAGGCTATTGAGTTGATCATTATACCTCAGGGTCATTCAACTAGCTCTTGTTGTTGGTTGCGAAACTTCTCTCGTCTAATTCCGACGGAGCATGAACTTTGGATGGATTGTCTGTATCAGAGACAGTAAACAGGCATGAGCGGAACTCACATTCTTTTCCATTCCTATTATTCAAATTCATGTGCTTTGAACATTGTTTCCGGGCATCTTCTTAACCATTTTAATGGGCGGCCATTCGTTTGCATTAGAAATGTCTACCAGCAAAGGCAGCTCGCTGTCAATGCTGTTTACAAGTGACACACGGAGAGTTGCCATGACTGCAGGCAATTTTCGAGTCTGCACGATCACGAGTGACTGCTATCACTGTTTACAATCACAAAGGAGACATAATCTTCAATACGGTCACAACTTTCACGTCTGATCAGTCATCTTCACTTGCAAATACCTTTGCATGATAGTACCCTGCTACCAAACACCCCCAGCAAGATCACGCTTCTGCTCTTCCAGTCCATTCATCGCTGTGCAGCAAGACCTGGGAGGTTTGTGTCAGCTTCCCCAATATTGTCCCTTACAATTCCTTGAAAGACTACTGTGGTCCCCCTCAAGAAAATATGTGACTATGTATGAATCCATT
Source organism: Erythroxylum anguifugum (assembly GCA_027478595.1). Lineage (NCBI taxonomy): Eukaryota > Viridiplantae > Streptophyta > Magnoliopsida > Malpighiales > Erythroxylaceae > Erythroxylum > Erythroxylum anguifugum. The sequence goes on from JANIPN010072669.1 coordinate 239,214, forward strand.
GACAACGTGTCATCTGAAAGTAAAAACTCGCGAAATGAAAGAAGCCAAAGTCACAGAGCAAAACATTGGTCTCCTCCACGGAATCCACCTCGCGCTCCTCATTTCGACATAAAAGACTTGGGCGCTGCACATGGATTTTGGAGAGTGCCGCCAAGAGCTCCTGCGTATGACGTGGCGAGAGACCATCAGCAATCTAGTCAATACCAAACGGAAGTACGCCGCTCAGACAGTCGCGGAAGGAACAGGGACAGGGACAGGAGCCGTGAGCGGGACCTTAGATGGAGCAATGATACTGCCGTCAAGAGACGCTGTCTCAGATGCTTTGACAGAACCCATGAGACGCCCGACTGTCGCTATCCCGAAACGAGGGCCAAACAGAAGCGTGCTGTGTTTAATCAGAGGCGTGCTGCGTTGAATCAACATAAAAGCAAGGCAGAGACCCGCCAAGAACCCAGCGCCGCGCCCACATCTCATGGAAACAGAGAACGGCCAATACCTTTGAGGGGTGCACTTTCGGAACCTGGCGATGCTCACGAAACCAAGGCAGGTGCAAAACGTGTCAGAATAGAGTCGCACTTTGAAGACAGTCAACCAGCGCGGGCTGTCTCGCTGGCCACAGCATACGACAAAATGGATACTGACGCATCTTCAAACACTGCTGCTATTTCCAACCTGTCTGAGGGTGCTGAGAAAGCTCTTGAGTCTTCATTTAAGGAGCTTGCATCACCAAATGTATCGAATTACCTTGGTATCTTCGGCATGCTGAGCCCAAACTCTCACTTCACAGACATGATAGTCTACTGCGGTGATAAGAGTTGGAATGTGCACGCAGCGGTGTTCTGCCTACAGTCACCTAAGATGATGAGACTGTACAATGTCCATGAAGTAAGTCTCATACCAGATCCTGCGCTGCTTCTTTCTGATTTCCAATCCATAGCGCCCCAACCCGTTCCCAATACTGCTTGCTGGAGAAAGAGAGAAAGAGATTGACGTGCTGTTCTTTATCTACGCTGTCTACTCCAGGGACATATCCAAAGTCTATCACAGTTTTCACGGAATTGAAAAGCACAACAGGACCCTGTTTCATTGCGCTGGGGCTGTGTATCACTTTGCAGGACAATACTCTTTCGAGCGAGTGCGGCAATCGATGCTTCAAATGGTGGCGGCGCATTTCAACCGTGTCTTTAGCACTTATCGCGAGGAATACAAAAAGGGCGCGACGGCATCGACTCCTCCTGCGACCATCTTGCAAGAGCTGGAAGCATTTCTTGACGCGTTTTCCGATCCAGATGCTGAAGCTCGAGAAGTCGTATTGGACTGTATAATCAGCTATCTGAATCTTCCTCCTGGCATGGGCGGACTCGCCGATGTGGCCAAGCTCGGCAATTGCGCCTCGAGGCTCACGATTTATGCACTCGCCGATTCAGCAACGAAAAAGTGTGCAAATGGTGGTCACTACATGTCCAGCACGAATGAAAGGTTGTGCAGTCTTTGTCGAGCGAGCGTTGACGGTGCCCCGGGTCTGCAGGGACACGTCAAGTCTACTTCAATCACTCGCTCTTGAAATGGGCGGGGCTGACTTGAATAGCCATACTGGGAAGATCATATTTTGATGACGATTCAGCCCATATTATGCAGCGGTAATCGACGTGACGGTTTTGCCTGTGCGATTGGATACCATGATGATTGGCTTTTGCTCAAACAAAGAATTTCATTGGGTAGATTTGACGTATTGCCGGGACGAAAACTTTAGCGGCTCTGCAGCTCAGGTGTAGTATCAGCTCGAAAATGGGTTGATCACAAAATCGAAATGAGGAAACTCTCTTAGCTTCTATTGTCATAATTTCTGCGCAAAGGCAAAGATCGCATAACATGACTGTGCAATATTTAAACTGGATAGCGCATTCATGATATAAGTAGATGCTGTGCAAGTCTGTATAAGCCAAGTGGACTTAGCTGATACTCTTGAGACCAACTCTCAGAGCATTTTTTGAAGTATGTCTGCTGACGACAAACGAAAAACTTTTGATAGCTGTACCAAAAGTCTACAAACCACACGAGTTGTCTGCAGGAATCGTTGGTGGTGAGGGATCTTGTTCCCGCTAAATTACGTAACAAGACGATCCAATGGTGACGGTTATCTCAGGACTTGGTCTGAATAGCTCCCATCACCATCTGCAGCCGGATTCGATAGCTCAACAGAGTCTGAAAGATGCTCACCTTATTTTGAGCTCATAATCCATGAGATCAGACCATGTCATATGCACTGCCAGAGCATACTCGAAAGGATTGAGTGAATCTTTGAAGCCTGAGCGTAATGTCAAAAAGCTCAAACTGATTTGACCGCTAGTTCCAAGTCACTCTGTGCTCGCTGAGTTTTAGAGTCAAAAATTTGCGATCAAGTGGCTACTGAGTTCAGCGAGATTCCCAGTTGATTATCGCTTAAAGTTCTCAGATCATCAAGCTGTATCAGTGCATTTCCTCGAGGCTTCCTTGACTCTGTCGTCCACAAGGTAGAGCGTATCTTCTGGACTCCACTACCACGTCAACAAGAACACTTCAAAAGCATTTGAAGATTTGCATCATCGTAAGCTTGTCTGCTGTCAAAGTAAGACTGCGCAATCCTCGGTGGCTTCAAGACCTACTTTGAAAACCACACTCATACTGGAACGACAAGCCACGAAAGTGAACTTGCTTGTCGCCCTTCTTTTCACTCAAATATTGGTTGACCGTCAGCTAATTACTTTTCGTGCATGATCTGCCTCCACTCCTCACTCACATCTACCTTCTAATCTGTCTCTGTCAACTTGTATCAGCCACCATTCCCCCCATCGTCGTTCCTTGTCACATTCATCGACGTGCCATCAAGGCTCCACCTCCCTTTCGCAATCCACTTGCATGAAGCTCGGCATGGGATACAGTGATCTATGAGCTCACTGGCGCAGCTCAAAGTTCTCTGCAAAGCTGTACGGCTTGTTACTATCTTCGACTGCTTCATGATACTGTGCTGGACTTATCTTTATCTCAACCCAACGGGCACGCTAACAACATGACTGACGGCGCAGTCTCTGCAGCTTCTAGAAGTGAAGAGTTTCCGCGTGAGGAGGACAGAATATCAAGTCAATCAATGAATATTCGTCTGGCTTTAGACAACAATGGGGACAGCCGCATGACGTACGAAAAGCTTTGTGGGCCTGAATTGGTTGCCCGTTTGGAAGAGGCATTTGCAACCGACGACAGAAAACTCCTTGGATGGGTCAAACATTGTTTGACACAGAACTCGAATGGTTCGCACACTCGAAACTTCTTGACATGCTGCTTTGGAGAATATTATCCCGATGTCAAAGTATCCTGTGGCGGTTTGGATTGGAAGGCGCACAGGGTGGTGATCCTCTCGCAGAATGATTTCCTGTTCGACTTTATGGAGATGACCCAGTAAGACTGTGCTCAATTATTTTTTTGTTGATTTTTTCTTGACATGAGATAGGAAATTGTACTAGAGGGTGGGTGTCCTACAGACGCCATACTCCTGGCCTACGCGACGTACGGCAGAAATATCGAGCCTCTTCTTGAGAGAATGACCGGATACGTTCAGAATGCCGCCCTGCATCAAGTAGAGATGATTGCAAGCGCATGTGGCGTAGCCTTTCGAAACTGCTTCAGAGGTGTCACTGAAAACATCTTTCTACCACTTGTGGCACGACGTCTGGCGATCGTCATGGACGACTTGAACTACGAAAAACACGCGGGTGCGGTTTTTGATCTCTTAGAAAGCTTACTCGAGGAAGATACCGTTAATACGACTAGTAATACCGTTCGAGAGTTAATCTACGACTCGCTTAAAAGCTATTACGGCGCGGGTTATATAAGTTATTATCCTATTAATTATTTTTCTTCTAAACTTAAACTCTTAAAACTCACTCTCGATTACTTCTTTAAAGATACGAATAAAAAGCTTAAGCCTTATAATATTAATCTTTATATATTTTACTTTATTATAAAATTCTTGATTAAAAATAAATTATATAATTTTTTTTACGTAAAAAAAGGTAAATTCCCTCTTTTTTTACTTAAAGAAGATATTATTAATATAATTAATAATATCGTCCGAGAGTTAATTTATAACTCGCTTAAAAATTATTATAGCGTAGATTATATAAGTTATTATTCTATTAATTATTTACCTTCTTAATTTAAACTCTTAAAACTCGCTCTCGATTACTTCTTTAAAGATACGAATAAAAAGCTTAAGCCCTATAATATTAATTTTTATATATCTTACTTTATTATAAAATTCTTAACTAAAAATGAGCTATATAGCCTCTATCACGTAAAGAAAGGTGAATTCCCTCCTTTTTATAAAGACTAAGCGGGCCTAGTATATATCACAAAAAAGAATATCTGATACTCTAATATTCTCGAGAAGCGTCGTCGAGAAGAGAAAGAGTGCAAGGGTTCATGAAGTCATGTATCCTAGATCAAATTCAATGAAGAATAACGATCTCTTTGCAAAAGCAAGACCAATTAACAGATGAATGTTCTCATATTCTTCGTCAGTTCATGCAAAACTACCAGTGCAGGCTCGGTGCTTTTGAAAGCCCAATATCGTCACCCTTTGGAAACACCCAGCTAGCAGCCAGCTCATCTCAATTCTCTCCCCGACCCAAAGTTGTCTCCACCATTTCTTGTCTCCCTCCCTGCTTCTTCACGTATCTTCACACCATCATCTCGCCTGACAGAACTCTCTGCTTTTCTTCCACCACCCTGCCTTCCAAATAGGCCCTTCTCCATCTCCACTCTTCAGGTCACAATCAATGCAAAAAAAAAAAACGGCCAGAGGAACTCCTTTGCCAGCTCTCAACTCTATCCTTCGAAGACGCATATACGAACAGCCAACATCATCTTTATGAGAGGCAAACATTCACTACGTTCAACTGTGGTTTGAACGCCATTTCTACCCTTGGAGACGTGCAATATGTCAATGCCGGCATCCAGTCCACATGGGATGCCTGTGATCTCTGACTCGGGAGTACAGGCTGGCAGGGTTTTTAATATCGCTTCGTGACTGGTACGAGCCCTTGATTCTATGTCCAAGCTTTGTTTTCAAGCAACCTTACATCAAGACAAACAAGCATAGAATGTCGTCAATACGAGCTGATGATACTTCTTGCGCAACTCCCGTGGTACTGAATATTACTAAATGTATGGTTGACATGGCACGGCTACACCTTCCAAACACAGAATCTCTTATCGTAAAAGCTCGTCGAGACGAACATCTGTCCCTTCAAGACATCGTCGCCCGGCATCTGCGCACCCTCCTGTGTCTTCATCTGCCTGCAACACGGGATCGACGCATAGTTCATACTCTCATGCTCCGTGAACTTAGCCACGATGTCAAAGCTCCATGCCCCCGCATCATCACGCTGCAGCCTCACGATTCTAGCTCCGGCGTACATGCAACTCACGAGTAGATAAAGGTTGATGGGTCCATCTGCAACCTCAGTTGGCGAGTCTGCAAATTCGGGTGGCAGGTGTTCGTCCTCTGATGACGATTCTGCAACTTTCGCCCCTCGCTTCTTTCCCCATGGTAGGGGCTGGATCCGCCAGACGCCTCCTCCGAGATTCAGTTCGGCGAGACAGCGCCAGCGTGACCCGGCGCCGTACTGGAGCAGTCGGATATGATCGTCGTAACTTCCGCTGATGACCATTTTTCTCATCTCATCTTCTGCAGACCCCGGCTCGTCGAGCGCGTACCACAAGGGAGTGAGGGCAGTGACGCCCGCGCTGTGAGTCCGTCTATCAGATGCAACAGCGACGTCGTCTAGGGGTGGTTCGCCTTTAGCTTCATGGTTCCATTCGGAGAGTTGCACGACCGAATCATCGCCACCACTTAGCAGCAGTTCTCTCGATAGGGATCCTTTCTCTGCTGGGCAAGGAAACCAGACTACCTCCCACGGCTCGAGAGAGTGCAGCTGGCGCGCCCACACAACGGGCGTATCTGCGGCGACGTCGATCACGGCGATGGTGCCGTCGGAGAGCGAGACTGCGTAGAAGTCTGGGTCGGACTTGTCGACGTCAGAGCATAACTTGAGAATCATCACGTCCCGAGGGAAGGCTTGGATGACCCTGTCTCTGTAGAGGATAGGTGCTGATGGATCAGTGTCAGAAGATGAGGAGCGTCTGCCAGGCCCCCAGACTTCGATCCCTCCGGTACTATTTCCGACGACGATTAGAGATAGCTTGCCTTTTTGGAAGTCCCAGGAGGCGATGTCAAAGACTGCAGAGTCGGTCTCGTAGGATGCGACAACTTTACTGATCAGTGGAACGTTAGCATCTAGGTACCGCAACACGGTCTAGAACGATTTCACAAACAAATCGGAGGCTCCATCTGGACCTTGAGGTCGCACAACGAGCAGGCTGCCTGTCCTCAACGCATCACCGCCAGAAGCCGAGGCATTCGTCTTGTCGGCGGCGTCAGATGCATGGAGCGTATACGTGCCAATGATGTAGCCGACGTCGGTGTTCAGGATGCAGCTGGGCGGAGCAGGCAGAATCAGCGTCTCCAGCGATTGGATCGGAGCAGGTTCCTCTGTAGCCATTCTTTAGAGCGCCAAGTCAAGGCATCAGTGGTCGCAATGGGCTTGATATCATAGCCACACGAAGATTTGGAGGGGTAGATGCGCACCACTCTCTGTCAGAAAGGACAAGCGACAGCTCCCGAGCCCGATGCCAGGAAGAATGTCGCGTCAAGCGTGCAATATTCATGATGGCGGCATGAGTCTTGATGGAAATAGGCTTTGGCTGATCTGCAGCGTTGCTGCAGATCACGCACGGATCCTGCGCTGGCTAGTGGCGGGCTGTGGCCTGAAATTGAGGCTTTCAGCCTACTAGACGGGGTTTCCGCCTGATAGACGCCTGATTCGTGCCTGCCGCCACAAGTGTTCGGCTTTGGATTGCGCAACACAAATAAACAACGCTTTCAAGGCGGATGACCCTTCCTCTTTTCCGAATGTGAGAATTAGTCCTTTCAAGAGGGTGAAGGATTCATCATGTCGCAAACAATGGAAGAATACGTGATCGTGGATGATGGCAACATTTCGGAAGAGTCAGACTTCTATGGTATGTCCATATATTTATTCGAATTCATGCTCACACTGTGAACTTGTGTGACATACTGGCAAGGTAGCATGTACTGCTACTTTGCCGTCTTCTTGTTCTCTCGATATACGAAAAATTACAGAATTTGGAAAAAAAAAACCCTCCTGACCATTTTCCTCTTTTTCTCCCAACAGGCTCCCCATCGACACAGTCCCAACTCAACCGGCTCGCGCGAAGCTACGCGCCCTCGCCATCCCCATCAATCGACACCGCCCTCTCAGCCCAGCACCTCCCACCAACACTCCGAGCTCTCGCGGGCATGCAAACCCTCGCCCTGTCCGCCAAAGCAGCTTCGAACCTGTACACGCCCGGCACCGACAAGGCCAACTATCGGCAGCTCAACGAGACCGCCTCCGCCTTCGTGCAGCGCTTGACGCCCACCTCGCGTCTCGCGGAGCAGTATGAGTGGCTGTGGGCTTACAACCCGCACCTAGGCCGGGACCATGCCGCCTTTGACATCGGCAAGCGGGATGTTCCCGGGTTCTTGGCGCAAGGGCGCGCTGTGCTGCGCGAGCTGGAGGGCAAGAGAACAAAATTCGAGGTGGAGAATCCGGAGATGGGTGCGGGTGTGGTGACGAGGAAGATGGGTCCAGAGAGGAAGGAGGCGGAGACGAAGATTCGCGAGGCAGCGGGCAAGATGGGATTGAGGTCCGGCAAGTGGATGGTGTTTGCGGATGATAGGAGCGTGAATAAGCTGTGGTTGAAGGTTGTGGAGGCGACGGTGGCGGGGGAGTTGGGGGTTGGAGCCAAGGTGGGCGGGACGGTTGGCAAGAGAGATGAGGATAGGGACGGTGATGGGAAGGATGACAGGGAAGGGGACGGTGAATATGTAGCTGTCTCGGCGGGCGGCAGCGTGAAGCAAAAAAAGGGCAGCTGGGTCATCTGTGTGTATACGCAGGACTGCGAGGATGTGCAGGATGTGGAGAGGGTGCTGCAGGCAATAAGGTCAAAGGGAATTGTGGGCGGCAGAGACACAATCGCGTACAAGAGCGATGCCATGACGCATCTCGGCGTGTACAGTGGTAACATGTGGAAGCTGCCGCCGTCCATGTACGCTGCCAAGGATTTCAAGCCAGTGACAAAGAAGAGAACGACAACAAGAGGAAACGAAGACTGATTGTTGAGAAGAAAAGGAAGGCAAGACAGATTGGCCGCACAATAATTTGATGACAAATTTCAAATACTTTGTGCTCGTACAGCTCTAAATCAAAGGCTGCCAAGATCATCTCTGACCTTGAGACAACTCCAACGCTCAACCAGTAAACCTCTAGCCTTCAGCTCTAGTGAGCGACATTCGCCAACGGGCCAGGACCCTTGAAGGTGACAACGTCGCCAAGGTAGTCCATCTTGCCAACCGGCACGCCGATGGAGCGCACCAGGTCATAGAGGGTCGTAAAGTGGAAGTGAAAGTTGGGAATGATGTAGTCGATGATGAAAGACTTGCCGCTCATCTCCATTAGCTGGCTGCCGGGGTACCAGAACTGGACGTTGCCGTCCAGCTTGCCGTCGAAGACGGTGGTCGGCGTCGCCTTGAGGATGCCCACGATCATGTCGACGGTGGCGTACATGTCTGCGAAGCTCTTCTCCTTTGGCGTGTAGTCGGGCTTCTCGAGTTTGGCGCCGTAGTGCAGCAAATTGATGCACATGCCCACCATGATTTGCAGTTGGAATGTAAGCCTAAAAAGGTGCGGATTAATACGAGAAGGTTGTTACTGGTCCAAATCCTTCCCCTGTCGTGTGGCACAGAACGGTGTGGGTTGTTGAGGAAGGTTCAAACGATGCAAATTCACAATGGGCTGCGTCGAATTCAGAGGCGGTATACTCACGGCAGCATATCTGGAAAGATGCGGAGGTTCAGGATCTCCTCTTCAGTCTTTCCATTCTCTTTGGCGAATTCCTCCGTCTTCTTCAGCACCTTGACGAGCTGCTCGAAGCTCCTGACAAAGACAGGGATCGTAGAATCGTAATAGGTGACAGACATGGTGAGAGTTGGTTGGCTAAGGTGAGGCCCAAATGTTTGTGATGGAATCAACGAATGTGCTCTGTCAATGTGGAGCGAAAGGTGCCGAGGATAGATCCGAGAAGAAGCGGATACCTGACCTCATACATATACGCTTCTGGCTCGGTCTCGGTCGCAGAGTCCGCACGATTTCAGTCCGGTAGTCGATTTAAATAGGGATCGAGCATTTGCTCAAGGCTCGTAAATGCTCCAGCGCAGAGGAAAACTCAACAGTTGGGTAACTGTCGATGCGTCCCCGTTCTGGCTTGGCGTTTAAGTTGGAGACGTGGCTCGATTTCAAAGCCTAATGCGAAGACATCTGAAACAAGGCTCAGAACGAGGTGCCACGTAGCACAGCTGAAATGATTTCAACGACTGAGTCATCTATGCGCGCTCGAAAGAATGCTTTTGTGCTTGCCTTGTGAAAGGACTCATGGCGGTCAACATTGAATATTCCGAAAAAGCCGACTTGTTTCCTATCAGAGCTGTGGCAGCTCAATGTTGGCAGCGGGAAATGCCTTTGGAAAGCCGAACTGAGCCGCAAAGCAGCAGATTGCCGGCAGCCATAGAATGGTAGGATGCGATTTTGATTGGTCGTTTTGTTGGCCGCTTGGTAAGCAGGGTATGTTTCGCTTACCTAGCACGATAAACATCTTGATGGATGGGTTCAACGTTTAGATAAACGCGTACCTGTTCAGCTGGCTGTAAGATCGCTTGATCTGTTGATACTTTATCAACCTCAGTAAGTGACAATCGCTTCACCGCAACGATGACGGGCGCGCTTCGAGTTTGTCTGCAAGCGAACATGACTCATCTTGGGGCAATGTGCCTCGTACCAGACGCTAGGAGAGATGGCCAGAAAGGGACCTTTCCACTGAAACAAAAATTTTTCTCGAAACACTTTTCCTATGCGAGGGAGCCAATGAAAAACTAGTAAAAATTCTTGCGCCAGGTACAGCTTTCGTCATCCCCATAGACAAAGCAATGGTATCTGAATGCGAGTGTCCAGATCACGGGGTTGACAGAGAAGTCAATCGCGACAATCGAATGGGAGCCAAGACGGCACTGAAAGCGGCCGACAAGCACAAAGCCCACGCAGCCGAGCATAGAATTTGACGCATGCCGAAAGCGCAATAGAGAGTTTCCAGGCAGCACAAATTGATCAATTCCGTCAGGCCCATGCAAGCATTGAAAGAGATGGTATTGATTTGAAGGAGGATGACTCCTAAAGTGATGACTTGACCAAGACCATGCCTCACACAGCCCGAGGAGGGAAAACTCTGGTTGCGACAGTGCGATACAGTCGCATGTACGACATCGAGCTGAACGGAGGTTCTGCGCCCAAGATATGCGACCCTGGTGCGTGGGCGAGTACTTTGGCCCACTGACACGCAAATTCCGCCTCAGAGGTGTCGCTCTTTTGTGTGTGTGTGTGTGCGTGTTAGGGCCTGAAGCGAAAGAAATTCGAGGTGAGAACAGAGGGCAGCGGGCCATTAAGAGGACCGTCAGGCAAGAATGCTTAGCTAAACCCCCCGGGGGAGATTGGGTTGAGGCCCTACCCCCCCCACCAACCCCCCCCTTGGGCAAAAAT